>JAQFZW010000860.1:0-39805 GCA_034687055.1 Heteromurus nitidus | reverse complement strand
CATATCTATTCGATGTCCTTGAGGTTTCTTACTGTCTTTCTGGTAGACCAGTTTGCCACTCCTCGTCTCAAGCGCCCACTTGATCCCGTTGGAGAATAGAAACGGAGCAGCGACGCAGCTAAACTCAACCGTTTCTCCCAATTCCCACTCTAAGTTTGCGCCAATGTGCTGGATTTCTCGTAGAGGATTTTGATCTGCGGAGTGGACGGAATGGCTTGTGCTCAAATGGATGTACCCATCCTCTTGATTTTCAGCATTCCAAACTATGTCGTCTTTGACTAATCGATTTTTAGAGAAAGTCATTATTTATGGAAACCTTGAACTTAAATTAAACAAGCATTCAATTCATATCTTATATGTAATTCTTACAGAACACGTCGTTCATGAGGCGGTGCTCATTGACACCGTCGCCAACACAAGAAACGTTCAATATCCCGTTCAAAAACCCATTTCTTAATGCGATCTCAATGCAGCCTTTTTCCTTGGAGCAATTTTCTGATCCGGTGATTTCTTCTTGGTTGAATTCCGGTTGGCAGTCCTTTTGCAAATAATTTTAAAGTATTCATTTTGTATATAAAAATAACCACACAAATCATCGTTGGAATAAATCTTGAGCTTACCATTTGATGGCATTTTCTCATCAAGTCACAAGTATCTTCGTTTAAGCAACGGTAATACCGAATTTTCGGCTGAGAATTAGATTTAGACCTGCATCTCGCCACGATAAAGCTTTCTCCCATTTCATCCTCCCGAGTTTCAAGGAGAAGCCCTGCGCGGTAGTCCGCATCTCGATCTGCTCAGAATCGAACAAGTAAAAATGGAATCATGTGCGATATAAGTTCCAGGCATTTTCTGTAAAGCAAATTTCTTGCTCACCAATCTGCCTAAAAATCCAGTTATGAAGAATCAATCCGTCACTCTTTCTTCGCAAACTGATATTGACTGACTCTCCTTCGGCTGGAGTCTCCATCAAGATAAGTTTTCCACCTAATCCAAACATTGGGTCATTTTCTTCTCGTCCGAAAGTGAGATTTCTTGCTGGAGTTGAAAGTGATACTATTTCTAACTCCTCGTCTCCCTCCCACGAGAACTTGAATGGAATTCGTCCAAAAACACGCTCATCTCGGGGGTGCATCCTGTAGTTGATACCTTCACCAGAGGAAAAAACATTACATAGATTATGGCTTTCTTTTTTGTATGTAGTACATGAAATCTAATGTGTCAAATTATGGCTAACTTGCCTAATTCTCTCTTCACGGTGACAGTGACGGCATCACTTCGATCATCAATGTCTGTGCTGCTGCTGCACAAATATTCACCAAACAAGTCCTGCGTCTCTCCGCTGTTCGACTGGGTTATATGGAATCCAGACGTGGGATAGAACTCAATGTCGTTGTCTCCGAAATCTTCATCGTCATCAGACCAAATCTTTTTGAATCCCTAAAATAAATGCGACGATTTAGTGGTAACGTTCCTCGAATGATTTGGATAAATTTTGTGTGATATGTTTTTCATACATTTTCGGTTTGCCTGTACAAATACACTGACGAGGACACCTCCGAATTTGTTAAGCATGGAATCTTGATTTTCTCAGCTTCTGAAGAATACGCTACAACGAGGTTGCCTCCGCGTTCAACAAAAAATGGACGTCCAGCCTCTGTTGACGTCATTCATAAATTGAATTATTTTATCGATTCATGCGTTTAATGAGAAATACTTAAAATTTTGCTACCGAAAGGACGAGGTGGATATCGTATGGTTTCATCGACGCCATCACCAATGCATTTCACTTCCCCTTGGTTTGTGTAACTCGTTAGCATAACACAACCGACATTTTCATAAGCAGGGCCTTCGGAACATCCGCTTACATTGTAGAATCCGGTTATCTTTGAAATCATTAAGATTTATGCATAAATTATAATGTTTTACCGATATGGAAAGTTACATATCCGATCCGTTACTGTATGCTTTTACATTTTTCGAACTTATTTGACCATCATTGGATACGTGCGTAAACGTTATGGTTGGTTTCACCAGCGAAGCAGATTTACAAATAAACACATGAAAGTACTCAAAGTCTTCGTATTTCATTCCAGCATTTTGCTCAGCCAAGGCGTCTGGAAATTTAAAATTTACTTTTTAACAAATGCTGATCGTCATTGATAAAAGCAAAATGATAAATAATTTCTGAACCAAACCTAGGACAAAGTATTCCCAGTTGTGAATGAGCCCGTTAGCAGGCGACATGCTCCCATCGAAAAGAACGACTTTTCCGTTGTCCCCGTAAGTTAGATTCATGAGACTTGCCGACCCCAAGTAAAACAACGGAGCGTTAGGAGATGTCTCTTCGAAGCCTCTCTTCGTGAAAAACTGTTGCCAAATCAAAACGTTCGACTCAATGTTGGGCTCGAACTTGAGCTTCGGATTCTTCTTCGTGGTCCAGGACAAATACGGAGACGAAGACCTCACCACATCTTTCTCCGGGGCTATTTTCTCCTCTAGTTTTGAACCCATATCAAAAAGATTAGTGAACCTGCACATATTATTCTCTTCGGTATATACTTTAATGCAAAATGCCTTTACCAGATTCCAAAATAAGGTTCACTGTGAGGAAAGGAGTACTGGTTGAAGGGAACCGGCATTCATGTCGTAAAATGCGTGACGAATTATCAAATTTGATGGAATTTTGAGGAATTATGAACCCAGAAAATATGTCATATCTCATGTTCGCGTAATGAACAGGCTTCGACTGTAAAATTAGAGTAAATCAAATATGTGCTCCAACTTGACAATCTTGAATTGACGCTTGATTAGCTTAAAATAGAATTAATTACCTCGTTGCTACTTTCAGGTAACCTGTACAAAACAACCGGACCATTCATTTTCTTGCTAATGCAGGGAAGTACAACGGGTGTTCTCAGTGTTGACTTCCCTTGGTCTTTTGAAACCGTAATATTGATCACGGAGCCAAGCTGTGGGTACGTCACCGGAATGCCTAAATGGAAATAGCGCAGATTGTCTCATATATAATTTCTAGAGTTCCAATTTTCTTCTGAATCAAGTTTTCGATCTCACTTGGAACAAAGAGCTTGAAAGAATTTCGGCGTGGTCCCTTAGGTCGCGTACTGTTGACAGATTCCTGACATTTGTATTCCCCCGTCAGTTGGTCAGTCACATTGGAAATGATGAGCGCACTTGAGAAACAGCTCGGGCCCTTGCTGATGTCGCCACTCGTCCAACGCGTGTTGACTACTTTGAAACCTGACGATGCCTAAAACAAGTGTGCATATTGGAGTTTGCAAGAAAAATACCTGTGGAACCTATAAAAAAGTCAACATTCTCATCTTACCCCAGCACCCTTGTAGATCCACTTGACCAACGCGAAGGAGCTGCTACACTCGATAACGACTTCCCGATGAATTCTTGACGAAATTAAGGTGTAATATAAAAGGCCATCGTGTCCAAGAATCGCACCGGGTCCGTCATTTATCTCGTCCACAACTCTAATCACAGGGTAATTGCTTTTAATATTGCGCGTTACTGCGCAAGGACTCTTCACTTTGTACTCATTCTTCCCTCCAGAGTACACACCGTTAACAAATAAAACGCTGATGATTATAGCAGCAGTTAGACCAAAGCCGTTAGCCGCCATTATTATGCAAACTGGAGACGGAGAATATATTTATCTGAATTTTACTCAAATTGAGTACGATGCTACCTGCTCCGAGGTTCTGCCACAAATGGCTATGCAACCTCTACAAACAAATGGAGTGGACTAAGGTTATAAGAAAATCAAGTTAGGTATATAGACTATAGCTGTTAGTAATGTCAATGAACTAAAACCAACTGGGTATTTGTCTAGAATCGGTAGGAAATATTTATCGTGAGAAAATTATGCGCTCCAGGCATGACATAAAACACTTGAAAGTTTCTTGTTTGTTCATAATGTAGTTTCCTCATTCTCGAGCTACATATCATCTACATTTTTTACTAATTCATTATCTTGGCAATAATTAGTATGCATAAATATTCCAATGTGAACAGCTTATTTCCCACGAGCTTCGTCGTGATACAAAGGGTGTGTAGTTTGGGCTGCTGCATCCATGTTTTATAACCGGATTAATTTCCGGTCCACTGCAAAAAGTACAATACCGACAACAGGTATGATTGCTATCGGTCTTGATGGGATTTAAAGATATATCAGACGAGCTAAAAAAAACTTCTTTTATCCAACGAACAACAGGAATGTCAACACATTCTGTTCGTAATTTGTTTTCACTTTGACAAATCTTGTTCTGAATTGTCTTAGCAAGCAACCGTATGCATTGTATGCGCCAATAAATGGTTTCGGATCTCTGGTGCAAAAGGTGGTGAACCATAACCTCGATCATTGCGAATGTAATGCATGTTCCTTTCCTGAGATTATTTAAATCAGGACTAAGACGTTGCTTGTGCGTTGAAGTAGGGTCAAGTGTGTAGCGATCAATGAATGTTCGGACAAAAAAATTATGCATGAGTGAATTAATTTAGTATGAATCTGTAGTAAATGGATTTTTCATATTTTTTTAATGATTACCATTACTGTTTGAATATACTAAAAGTGTCGAATCGCACTATTTTTCATGAAATAGATTTTTTATATAGGATAATATTGTAATAGGAATATAAATATTTTTTTCATTTTTGAAAAATGATACCATTTCACGTAACTATTATTACGTTGTAACAAATGAGCTTTGCTATCTTTTTACAGTTGTGTGATGATAGTATATATAATAATAGGTTCAAGCTACACGAATATAATTAATTATATCATGCTTAATTATAGTAGTAAAGTGAATATGTATTATTCTACATTTCGGGGAAAAAACTCGTCTGTGTTGTGAGAATTAGAACTCGAAGTAAGTCAAACAGTGTAATAATACTTACTTATATGTAGACACACATGTATATACCACGCTCAGCAAAGTGAGGCAAACATAAAAACGTCTAATAATTATTAACATTAATAAACTTATTGGAATAATAAAACCCAAGAGTAATTTCTCCTTGTATCCTCAGTTTTAGATGGAATAAAAAAATAAACAAGAAAAGTGATAAAAGGTTCAAGAACAAAAACCCTTAAGCCGGCTGTTTTGTTCCTTTCTTGCCAATCAGAGACTTGTGGATGTGAGGAATAACACCTACGAACAAGCAAAATATAGCATTACAAGTTTGTTTTTCTTGGGTAATGTAATCAGAGTGTGTAGTTGACAATTTCTTTTGCTTACCTCCGCCGGCAATAGTTGCCTTGATAAGGGAATCCAATTCCTCGTCTCCACGAATAGCCAACTGTAAATGTCTTGGAGTTATTCTTTTCACTTTAAGATCCTTGGAAGCGTTACCAGCTAACTCCAATACCTACAAATACATAAAAGAAAACGCCAGCGTTAGTTTTAAGTTAAAACTTTTAACTAGCATGCATATTTAAAATGCTATCGCCATTTGACTGTCAAGTTTCTACCACGAATGCATTCATGTAAAACTTGAAAATTTTAGAAAAAAGTATATTAATCCAATCCATGTTGGCAGAACACAACAATCTTGTATGCATTGCAACAAAGAAAGTGTGATGCCTCTGGAAATATATTACGAATTACGGTATCCCGTACGCAAGAAAGGTACATGCAGCAAAGCAAACTTGTGGTCCTTTACATTCAAGCTTGAGTGAAATGTACTTAGCTTTGTTCATCGACTCTGCATTTTGTATGTGGTGCAGTGTAGCGAGCCTTTACGTTCACAAATCCTAGCGTCCTCCTGCTGAGAATGAGCAAGCAACGTAGGCCGCCAACCGTACCCGCTCCAAAAAAACACCTCAGAAACTTGCTCAAGAAGCTATAACGTATTCTTTGAAATGTGAAGGGTTATTGTTAATCGCATAATATCACTACAAGTTCCCTGGCGCCTTTTCTTCATGACATTTCATACCCTGGCGTAATGTTAAACTGAATAATATTGTGTCAACTTCAAATCCATGCATTGCTGAAATAATTAAAATTTAAAACTACTTGAAAAATACTCCGACCAAAAAAATCAAGATTCTATAATAGCGAGTCAGCAATGAACCGATTTAATGCGAATCTGCAAGGAGCTAGACAGAAATTAATTTAAATGTAATGATGCATAATTAATAATATGCGTGAGAAAACATCTCAAATCTGACAGGGTTTCATGGATCCTAAGATTTAAGAAATCCGATCAAAGCACAAGTGGCCCTTTCTGCTTTTGGGTAAAGGGCGGGCACTTTACCCTATTTACCTCCAAGCATCTTCATGAAAAAGGAGGGACAGGGATATGCGCATGCAGAACAATGCGATACCTCCGACTTTTCGTTAATTTTAGCTCAAGCTTAACCTCATATGCAGACAGCGTGTATATATATATAGGTTGTTGTGTCTAGAATATTGTATACGTACAAGTCTTTTGGTATGATGAAAATATTTTCCCTTCATTCAACTGGAATATTTTCTTGTATGCATATACGCGTATGATATGAATTGTATGCACCCCTAATACACGCGTATGTACAAGTAAATGTGACTACTTTTCCCTCCATTCTGACCCCGGATCCACGTACGTGTATTATCATCACTTCATGATTACTTTTTTTATATTTCTTTGGGCTTAAGCCTTAAAAACCCACCCCTTCCGGTGGCGTTTCACATCTGCGTCAACAAAATATTTAATCGTTCGAAAATCATGATGATGACAGCAGCTGTGTGGTGGTGGCAGTCAAAACAATCGCCAATAAAACTTATGATAATTGATAGCTCATAAAAAATTACCCAACACGACCATGAAAAAAAAACTAAAAGAAACTCATGCAACAAAGAACTTTACCTCAGCGGTCAAATATTCCAAAATAGCAGCACTGTAAACTGCAGCAGTGGCTCCCACTCTTCCATGACTGGTAGTCCGGTTTTTGAGGTGCCGATGAATACGACCGACGGGAAACTACGACGATTTCAAAAAAATAAAATACTGCTCATGACGTCCGTTATCATACATGACGCTATCACATATTTTTTTGGTACTTTTCCATATTATACATACCTGCAGACCGGCTCTCGCAGATCTAGACACTGCTTTGGCTTTCGCCTTCCCAGAATCCTTGCCAGCTTTTCCTCCTGCCTAAAAAGAACAGAGAGAGAGAAGAGAACGAAAAAACACCTCCATTAATATCAGACACGACCACAGTCAGTCACCAGCGGGTTACACCAACTTCCCCAGACAAAAGCACACACAAAAAAACTGGAAACTTCAATCACTGAAAAAGTGGGTGAAAAGAGCGAGTAGAGAGTTGGAATTTTGTGAGGAGCAAGTTGACAATCTCCTCTTTCCGGTGACACCGAATTCGGTGGTCAACTCGTCGAAATTCTTTTGAAAACTTACCATGATTTCCAACGAAAATTATATTTTTTCCGATCAATCCACACTCGAGAGAGAAGAGAACACAAAGTTGGATGCGTACGACAACGAAGCTAGCAAACGAGCAAGTGACCGAGTGGCTGTACGAGAAAATTTTAGCGTTCCGTAAATGCACAAAAAGCGAAACAGGCCCAGCAGCAGCAGAGAAGAGACGAGAGAGAGAGGATTTATATATCAACGTTCTACTGTTCCCTCTGCTTGCATCATATTCCTTTACGTTCTACACTCTGCTCGGCAGCAGCATATGCACAACACATCGTCACGAGCTTCGTGTACGTTAGTTTGTTGTAGAAAATCTTTTTTTCTGGGGGTCGTCCATATATCACGATGTCATGAAATAGGGGTGGGATGTGCTCAGTAAATCATGAATTCATCATTTTCTGGTGTTTATTACAACAACGACGGGTGGGTGTTGGTGTAAACTTGGAGACATAGTACATGGATGTACCCTTAAAACATACAGACAAGCGGATATTAAAGCGAGACGAAGCAAGGCGAAGCTGATATGCATTGTGAGACTGAAGTGTGAAAGGTTCGCGTAGGTATACGTGATACACATAAAATAGGATATACCTAACTTTGTATTAGGGAGAGAGAGAAACTTTTTATACCTAACAAAAAGTAACGAATAACTTTGTGCACCTCGTATACCTATTTATGCTAGCACAGACGCGGTCGGAACAGTAGTAAAAGGTATATACACAGAGCGAGAGAGAAATGCATTGAAGCACACAGAGAAACCAAGAGATTGAAGCACAAACGGTCATGTCAAGAGGAGAGAGGCTTTTTTAGGAAACGACGGCGGGCTACTTCCAGCCAATGCTCTTTACCTGGATACATTTAAAAGGATAAATTTACCAATGGGATTGTGTAGCACTGGATATTAGGGAGGATTTTCCTCATCCCTCGAATTTTGGTCCTTGTTCCAGCTTCAGCTCTTATTGCCACTCAATATATCAGAGAGAGAGAGCATCAAACATTGTCTGCTAATATGCGTATGGATGTAGCGTCTTGTGATCCTAAATCGCTCTTTATTGCAATAAAAAGCTCTCCCTTAAAAACCTCCTTCTCTTGCACATATATAGGCTAGGAGCGAGAGTTTCTTTCATCTTTTTAGAGCTTTATTAGAGGAGAAGGGAATGGACATGGTAGGAAATTTGTGTCCTCTCTACTTTATGTTCGATGTACGATCAGAGGAGGATAATGTGAAGGGCAGCAGACGGCAGATAGGATAGAGACGCTAATCCGTCGTCTTCCTCTAAAAAACATATCAGCATATTCTTGCAATTGTAGTCAACTCATTTTTACCTAATTTAATTACAAGTTTAGTCATATTTGTAAATTTATCACCCGTATTCTGAATTGACGGATGGATGCATAATATGTACAAAATGCAAACGTACTGTTTATTGCAGGGCTGCAGACTGTTTATTGTATCTCTTTTGCCAAATGAAAGGACGAAATGAGCAAGAAATGAAAGCCTTCCCACAATGAGGGTATATGTAGGAAAGTGAAGAGCGTCTTCAATTTATAATATGCTTCTTTTATTGCATCCATTTCTCATGTATTTTGTAATTTTGTCGCTTGTATATATCGCAGTGACATGTTTTTACACAATCCCGTTTTCTTCCCAATCTCTTTGTCTTTTGTACCTTATGAAATAGAATGCTTGAATAAATATCACCCATGTCATCAGCAAAGAAGGACAACCTGGGCATGCTCAATTCAATCCGTATTATTATGCTACAAAAAATTAATATGTTCAGGTCCCGGTGGGTGTATTAATGTTCAATATTCATCATTTAATTATCGAAGTAACCATTATTTATGTCAATCCAACGAATCGAAAATGTGCGACAAAAGTCTTGCTTTTAGAATTATAGTTTCTCATTGTTGCTTTCATTTTATTGATTTTTATGTATGAAATAGATGAAATAAGTGATGGGGTAAGGTAGATGCAGACTACAAGTAGATCTCAAAGTTTCTTAATTTCTTGCCCTTCGTGCCTGTCAAAATTGACACAAAGCATCGAGCTATATATATAGCTTCTTGCATCACCACTCACAATTGAATTTCCACGTTCTTGCATCATTTGATCTAAAATTTCAAAGAAGTCTAAATATGAAGATCATAAATAAAATGTTTCTTAAAAACACCCGAACTCACATATTTATTACGTTTACTGGTGTCATGCATATGTACAATGCAAATTGCTTACAATCATCATGCAAGTCGCATTGGAATTGGAACAAAGTACTCGATCCAGACAAGTTATCATCTCACTTCGTTGGCGGTGGAGTGGTGGCTTGTATGGGGCAAGGTACACATATCTACCAAAAGCCTTGTTGGTTCGCTTTCTTCTTTTTCATGAATCTTGACGGCGACGACGGAACCATGCACATCAAAACGCAGGTATCAGCTGTTACTCGTCTACAAGTTTAAAAGCAGAGTGCACAGATGCAAATAACGTGTTGAATTTGCAACTCGAATCCAGAGTTGGCTTGCATATGGGGTCCCTTTTTTACGTGAGCGTTTTATTAGACCTGTGTGTCTAGCGAAGATGTGGGCACAAATTTATACACAAAATCTTCCAGCTATTTTAGCTTCTCACAGGATGTAGGACAGTTTTATTACGAAATGGAAAGTCTTCTTGATATAATCACAGGTATTTGATTGTAATTCTACTTGGAAGTGCGAGGTCCATTGGCTATATTCGTCTAATCGTTTGTGACTTGACATGTGACAGGTCAGGTAAGTCATATTTAAGTTACCTTAAATCCAAATTAGACATCATTTTTTTGCAACATAGGAAGTCATAATAAAATCAGTGAAAGTGCATTTTTACAACTTTTGTTGAGTTTGTTTTGTTTGTTGTAAATGTCGTTCGTGAATAAGTGCATTTTTCATGAATTGTTCACAACTGCAGAGGAGAGAGGAGTATGGTTGAACAAATTTTGTATGTTTTTTTATTCTTATTGCCTGTCACTTTTCAGATCTGGACAGTCAGTCGCCGTCAATCTGAGGTGAACTCGATCTTCATACTTCCAATCCAATGACTTTGAATTTGTCGATGTGTCGTAATAATCGGATTGGCGATTAATGTCGGGTCAGAACCTGTGATTTAAGTGATTTAAATTTTAATGAGGTGAGTGCACAGCTCAGCCAGCTGCTAGTCTATCTGCTAGAAAACATTTCGCTTGGTCCTTGCTTTCTTGAAGTTACTATTTACAAAATACACACAACATAATTAATTAATACTTTGTTGTTTACAGTCAACAGTTGTAAATGGAGACTAAGCTCTAGAATTGTTTACACGTCTGACGTCAGGTCGTTAAACCCAATGGCAGATAAGCATTTGTCACCGTCCGAAGTAGCCTCAAAGTTATTTCACGCGCTCAGTGATGAGATCCGACAGAAACTCATCGATGGGCTATCAAACGTTGGGGTTGGGGTCGAACGTCCGCAGATCCGTCAAGCTTCCACAAAGGGATCATCAGAACACGCCAGCCAATCTAACACTACGGGCAAGGCTGGAGGCACACATTTGGAAAATGACGTGATTACTATAAACGATTCTGATAGTGGAGAGGAGGATTCAAAAACTGGTTTCGAAAGTTCTAAGGAAGAAGTAAGTTCCGCTGAAGACAGCGTCAGCGATGAAGAGAAAGAAGCCAGCGATAGCAGACACTTGACGCTTCCGAAGAATGCTGGATCGGAATCTGACGACGAATGGGAATGTATAAAGATCGAAGATGACAGTGACGATGATTCCCGGAAGAGAGATACTCCAAACGAAATGGTTTGCTTACGTTGTCCGAACAAAACTGCCGGTTCATTTAAAGATAAAGAAAAGTTTTGGATACATATCAAGCGACATACGTTTGGAAGTCATTTCACTTGCCGTACCTGTCGTCGTCCTTTTGTCAAGCTAAGTCATTGCATTTCGCACGAAATCAGAGTGCACGGAACTAAACTGGAGTATGATAACAGAGACGGTGTTATCTCAATGGCAAAAGCGTATGTTCGGAAAAAGGAACTTACAAAGAAAAATGCTACAACTAACCCAAATACTCAACAAGAGAACCCTGAGACTGATGTTGAAACTGACTCCGAGGATTCAAAGTTTTATGATAACCAAGTTGTGAGCAGTACCTCGATGTATCCATATCGTGGGCCTGAAGTACAATCCATACTGGAGTCGTATGAAATCCAATTTAATCACGCTCGACAAAAGTACAGTCGGGCAAATTTGGTTGCTAGAATAGCCCTAGACGTACATGACCATAACGTGGAATTGGGCAACAGTTGTCTCTCACGTAAGTTCAAAACCTTTGTGATGAAGTTATATGGAGCTGTTTAAGCTATTTGAAATGTTACATTTTTAACGACATTGTGTTTAGACATGCGCCGTAGATTTTAAGTTCAATTCGCAGGTTTCTCTAATTTACGCATTGAAATGAATTACATAATTAATTTAAGGTTTGTTTTTGTTTTGACCCATTCGATTGCAGTTGGACGTTTTTCAAAGTCGAAGAAAAAACCAGCGAAAAAGAATTGCAAGAGGAAGAAGAAAGCAAATAATGTCCGTCCGTCCGATAAACGGCAAGCGGAGTCGGCAATTGAAAAAAGTGAGCAACCCAAGCAAAAACGGCGCAAGATTGTTCGCTATCAGTATATCACGTCGTCTTCGTCGTCGTCATCATCATCTTCAGAAGACGACAATCCCGATGATGTGGACTACGAACCTTCCAGAGACAAGAGTAGAAGATATGAATCTGATGGCAATAGTAAGGATATTATGGCGAACGGAAACAGTTCTCAAAATAAAGTACGCATAAAGAGAGCCCCAGCCAACCTTTCACGGCCTAAATTCAGATTTTTGAGTGGTATAATGAAGCGCGTCTGCCAGCAATGTAACTATATGTGGACAGACGAAGCTGATTTGCGCGTTCATAGAGACACTAGGCATCCAAATCTTCCACTTATGGATCTGATGGAGGTTGATAGGATTAAACAGAAACCGTCAAAGAAAGCAAGAAAAGTAGGCGATAGTTGTGGGCTTGCTTCCAATAAAAAGCACGGCGGTCAACAAAGTAGCGCCGTAGGAGAAGCAGGGATAAATGTAGTAGCTGCCGGCCCGTCGGGTCAAAATAGGAATGGGAAACGTAGGGTGGAAAATATTGCAAACGCGAATATCCGTGCGGGACTGGAAAGTTCATCCGGAAAAAATGGTAACAAGGGCTCTAGAAACAAATCAGAGACAAATGCAAGTAACAAAAAAGACTCTCGAAAGAAGGCGAATGAGAAGAAGAAGTCAAAGTCTAATCGAATGCAACAAAGAATGCAACTTGTTCCAGTCCCGGACTCGACTTTCACTGAAAAAGAAAAGTTTTTACATGCCTTGGGATTGACTAATCGAATTCGACTTGATCTCCTCAAGAAGAAGCCAATAAAGGATCTCGACCTTCCAGAATGTTACGTCGAATTGGAGCGATTGAACCCGCAGCTTTCAAAGTCAAATTTTCAACTTTGGTTTGAGAAACCATTATGGGAACTAGTCACATGGGATGACAGCGACTTCCCTTCATCAAAGTAAAAGAGTGCTATGAAAATCACAATTTGTGCTACCACCTGTCTGTCTTCCAGTATTTTCGATCGTGTTCAAATCCATATTTTTTATATTGCTATTAGCAGTACAGGATGATCATACTTTCGATGATTTATATGTATTAAGTTTATGAGCTCAATGAAATGTGCTGTGATGTGAACTTTACGAGATTAATTTTTGATAAAATACCACCATTATTCGCAACCGTATGCATTGTATTTCACTTTTGATTTCGTTAATCTCATCTCATCTTTCGACGATTTGTAGCACATATATAAACCGAGTGGTTCCAACTTGAGGGTCAGAATGAAAATATTTGGATTAGGTACGGCACCATGATGTCGTGCATACACAAATTCTTGGACTGGTGGGTGTATCTAATAACATACATGCCCGAACATTTGTTGCATTTTACAGCAGCGTGAGTAGAATCAAGTATTTAACGGTATCTGGGTGAGAGGGTCAAGTAATCAAAAAAGGCTATAGAGACACAGCACAGCATATCTTCACAGGATTCATTCAGTTTCGAGTACAACTTTTCGATGCAAATTCCTGTTTGAAGAAGTGTGTGTGGAGTATAAGTTAAAAGGGTTTGTGTGCTACAAAGAGACACAATACACAAATAAGTGTATGCCTACATAAATACGTCATCTCGTTGCAATGTGCCAGGTTTGTTTGTTGCACATATTATATGCGGCAGATGCTGGGGAAGGGATCTCAACTCTCTCGAAGCGACCATGCAATGAGAGAAATCACAATCATTTTTCATTAGGATGGGATTGCCAGAATTTCCTATTCTTTTCACCCAATTCACAAGAAATGACAGGGATGAACTATGTCGTGTGTGCTTTTCCTTGAACCTTTGTATCGTCGTACGATGCGAGGTTGTACTTCTTGCCTCTGTGCAATATGGAACTTATGCTGTTTCAAAGATGCAAGATGTTTTCATCAAATGACGGGGATGGTTCCCGGAAGTAACGCTTGTCCTGCATTATTCTAATTTTAATTACTTGAGTCCATTCCGATTTTTATCCTGCGTCCCAAATCTCCCCACAAATCTAAAGTCGGACAAATGTAGATTATTCATACACACATCCTCACACATAAATATGTTTAGCTCATATGCATGGATGCGATGCCCCTTAAAGTCTGAAGTATGTACAATCTATCGGAAAATCGTAAAATAAAATTCTTCTCAAAGTTTTGGGATTGGAGCATAGAACAAAGCCATATTTTCAATATAAGATATAGCACCATTTGCACACAATAATTTAAACCATTGTTGATCGTGAAATCCTGATATTTTCATACACAGCAGAGGTGTACGTTACACAAGCCCTTTCTGCTGTACAATGAAGAAAAAAAACAGTATGAAACCCGTGGTAAATACGTTATGCAAAGGCGTTCGCATGAGTGAAGCTCTTCTTCAGTCAAAGTTCTTATGACGAGGGTGAGTATTTGAGAGTCTCGCATTTCAGGCTCCTCAGCACTTGCACCACACTCTTACTGTTAGCGCACCTTTTCTACGGTACCACATCAGGTATTCGATTCTAATGTGTTTTGTATATCGTATTCATCTTACCTGTATTCCAACATTGAAAGTAACCCTTTTTCTGTGAACCTTATGTACATATGCGAGATAGTCCGTGTATGCATGTTACAGACGGATATCATAGCATCTCGAGCTTCTTTCATGCACACCCTTTTTCTTGAAGACGCGATCAGTAAATCTTCAGTTGAAGTCAAGATGGAAAGGAGAATGAAAGGCGAGATGGCTGGGTTTGTGCAGCACAGGTAATATAATAATAAATGTTAATGGCTTCTCCCGTTCATCCCTTCTTGCCGTCTCTCTCATTGTTGCATATATGCTCTACCGCCGTGTGCTGTAACAATCCTTCGAGAGATCTCCTCCTCTCAACAAGTACACGTTCATATATCTCTTCTCTTTTCGGGTGTTCTGTATGGGAAACATACACTGGAATTTAGACGGCATTGTTGATGTGTGCTGACGAAGCGAAAGGCACTGACCACAGGTCGATTTGTAAACATTTCACTTGTTCATGCGCGGACCTAAAGGAATATACATCCTGAACGTTTTTAAAAGTGCGTTTTCTGTTTTTCGGAGCCTGGCGAAATCAAATCGTCAGTGCAAAAGTGATCGTGTGTGAGCTTATGAGTACAGTGTGTTCATTTGTAATAATTTTATTTGCATGACTGAAAATGTAAGGATTCGTGTGGAGGATGTGCGGATGGATTCGAAACTCAGAAAACCATGAAATAGAATTGTGTAAAAGTGTTCGGAAATCAGTGGCGAAAGGAAAAGTTATTTGAAAATATTTCATAGACATACTATTAGCAACGTTTAGTGTGATTTGTCGTGAATGTTTGAACTGTGCAAAATCATAGGATTCGATAATAATAAACATTTTTTTGACCGCACGCTGCTGTGTGTCACATTTTGTGTGAGGACTTTTGGTTGGGACGAAGGCTCCCTCCGCATCGAATTCAAGTGAGTATAAAGGGACACGGTGGTGATGTGTGATTGCGTATATATTTTGCAGCAATGAAGAGATTTTTGTGTTCAAAATAATAAGGTCCATTTGAAGCCGGTTCTCTCTCAATTTGAGAGTGCATATATCGCATATTATATGTATTCACACTACTTGGCATAATATCATTCCCCATCACCGTACTATTATAATGATCATCTTCTGCACAACAAAAAAAAACTCGCCAAGTCAAACTTCTCTACGCGAGAAACATCTCTTTTTCTTGTGTCAGTTACACTGTGTCCCAACAAGAGCACAAGGAAACTTGTTGCTTTCCTCCTTTACTCTGTGGAGTAGTGGCCGAAAAAAACCCTACGGGACTTTTTTTTAATACCTGAGGGTAATCGCGGACCAAAAGAATATGTGCAGAAATGAAATGCCAGGGGCATGAGACAGGCCAAACATGTATCATCATCGTGCGTATACACACACATCTTTGCAGATGTGTATTTGGGCATATATTTATCGAGAGAAACATCCTTTCCCCATACTTCGTCGTCAACTTCGCATCGGCAAAATGAACCGTTCTACATTTTCTCATCTTCGTCTTCTTCTCATTGATTCTCTGGCCGCACGCAATCTTTTTCAATAGCCTTGAATTCGTGTTTGGGTCCGATAGGTACACATATTCGCGAGAGCTTTAAAAAATGTGACCCATATCATAATATCCTCAACCTGTGTTTTCATACATGAACCTCTTTTTTCGAATGAATCTTTTTCTATTCAATTTAAGTAGAAGAGGAATTTTTCCCGACATTTTCCTCATTTCGTCATTTTCCTTAGGATTGTTGTACGCAAATAATTATCGTGAATCAGTAAATAATACGTTTTTTTCTATATATTTCGATTTGTGCTACATTTTTTCTCTCTCTCTTCTCAATTGATGCACGTTCATGTACACATTTCATGGCATCATGATACAACTTTCCATTGCACAATCAGGTGAACTTTTTTCTCTGCACAAAAGATTTCTATATACTTCTTTTTTCTTCTTCAACAATAATCCTTGCGATGTTCGGAATGCAGTTAAAATATAATGTGACGTTAACGCAGAGTTGCGGAATAAAAACGTGTATTGATATGTGTGTGTATAATGTACACGATTGCCTATAAAAAGCACAAAAAAAGTAAATCACGTGGAATATAATATGCCGATTTGTGTGTGTGTTGACCACCTACATGATATGTATAAATACCCATCGTAAATATCATGGCATTGTGCACGTTTCATTCTCATTTAATGTTTTGAAATTGAAACGGCGTCCATGTGCTTTTTTGTTCGAGGCTTGGGAACTTTGTGAAACAATTTCTCACATTCCAAACTCAAGTATACGATTCACGATATTTATGCGTGTGTGTGTTCGGAGGACGAGTTTTCCTTGCGAAAATAAAAGCGACATTATTTTGTACGCAGACAAAAACAATCAGAAAAGGGCAAAATGAGGCAGAAGGGTAGTTGTTGTTTTTGCATTGTCTTCTGCACAATAAATAATGACACGTTTATTAGTAGGCGAGTAAAGTGACGAGGAGTGATAGTGCAAAATTCCCTTTTACTTGTTTACAGAGATAGGAGAGAGGTGATGGGCATGTTTGTGCTATATGATAATGAGAAAATTGCATACATGTTATAGCTTCAAAAGTCGATGATTCAAGTGATTTCATTTCGCTGTTGCATTCAATGATGGGTTACCTATATACCTTGTATGCATCTATGAAAGCCGGCCGGATGCAGTGGTCTTGTTTTCATTTGAAATGATTTATATATGCGTAAATACACTTTATGCTTAGTATCTTTTGTCACAAGCAAAGAAAGTAAAATAAAAAAATGTGTGCTTTTAGAACCGCCCTTCGATGTCACATACACACTTTTTATTTCTCTTGTGCTTAACACATGTTTGCAACGCGACATCGGTGCACGCAACATATGTGACAAGCTCGCGAGTGTACGATGTCACATCGTCGATGTGTTAACGGAATAATTGTAGTAATTAAGTACATGATTTCGAAAATAAAACTTGGATGAACGATGAGCCACAAATCAATATGCCAATAAAGGGGATTCGGGAAAGTGTTTGATTGACCCAACAAAAAGTTTTAAAATGACTTCGACAAGGTTTTTTGTAAGAAATACAATAAAAAGCAATTTCGAACAGCTATCACCTTTTGATAGTCGTATTTTCACTGTCACCACACAAACCAAAAGTGAAAATTTATTATTTAAACTGAAGCATATTTATGCGTGTGGGGTACGTATGCATATTAAATAGACATATCGCAATTTTCCTATATAACCTTTGGGATAATATGACTTTGTTACAGAGGATTTTACACTCTTATTAGCCTCGTCCTCACACTCATGGTATTTAGGATGGCATTACAGTTTATGGAGGTTCGTGGAAATCAGTTCATCAGTTTTTTCATATATGCACGTACGTATAGTTGTGTGAAGAGCGATCTATAGTCATCGCCAACCTTTCTGACATGCACAATGCACGATACATATCTTATATATTTGCAGTTAAATGCAGAGGTTTCTGCCAATTAGTCTTCTGTCAATGCACACACGAGAGAAAAGTTTCGATCTTTTGAAAAAAATTGACACATAACTTTGTTGCAATATTTATGCATTTCATATTATTCGCGTTTTAAAGTTGTGTGTATGTGCGTGTTAGAATTGAAAGTTTGGGATTTCATACATTGCATTTTTAATCACCGCTGATATACATATACGTTGCTGCTGAGTTAGTATTAAAACCTATGCTACAGACTGTTTTAAAAATGCTCATATAATAAAATAACGTTTTTATCTCAAGATTTTCTCACACGGCTATACTACACACATGTATATAACTTCAAGTTGTATACGAAAGTAATTATTTAAAAAATTACTAAAAATGGTTATTTTATTGAATTGCCTATATAAGCTTTTACCTCAGATTTTACGCGCACCTCAGATTTAATAATCATATATCTGCATTCATATGCACCCAAAAGACTGAAGATGGGTTTAAGTACGCACATCAGATCAGACTTAATTGTAGTGTATTTTGAATTGAATTATTATGTTTGTTAGTCTTTCTTCAGAATAACACGCACGTTTGAAACGTTATCTGGATTTTATTTTCGCATTTACTTTTACGACATCCCGTGTGTGCATTGCACACATATAATGCGTTCATCAGAGTTGACATCAACCGAGGAGCTTCGAGATTTTAAGATGATTGTTGTATTTGATAAAACTAACCACGACAGAAACAAATAATGCAAATTGTAGGGAAAATGGCGATATATCATCCATCTCTTCTGGTACAAATTATGTAGCGGAAGGAAGTTATTGTGAACATATATATGCGCAATATGAAATGCTTTACAAAAAAATGCTGAAATATGAATGAATTATGAAAATGTGAACAATTTAGTTATGGTGTTGTTTTTTCTTTTTTCAGAACAGAAATAATAGGAGAAACTATATATAACAGATGAGAGGAGATATATATAACATGCCAAACTGGGATACACAATTTGTGTGCAAGAAAATCCGAGCGATTGTTTCGCAAAAGTCTTCCGGTGGTGCTCAGCAGCAATCAAATAATAATCAGGTAGTCCGTTTTAAGATTTCTAAAGAGCAGACGAAAGTGTTGCTTCTCCTGGATGGAATGTTCATCATGTGAACATAGTGTTTTTTGAGTGCACAGGAAATATATATCGCGTTGTGTACGTTTTAGTTTGTGAAGCAATTTTTGAAAGAACTCAAAATTGTGATTGAATGAGTGGAAAAATCACACGATGTGATGATATATTTTCGTAAATTGCATTTCCTGTCGCGAGCTTTTTGTTCACGTTGAAAAAAAAAACTCTTCAGTTTTTTGTGCATGATGATGGTGCAGACACTGAGGCGGAAAGAGCCTCGTAAAAAATGAAACCGAAAACGGAAGTTTTTGTGCAGTGCCAAGTACATGTGTGCATGGTCTCAGTAACGACTTTTACTCGAATGTTTTCGTGGCTGACTTGCTCCTTTCTTCGGAGACTTGAGTGAAATATATAGTATATAAAATATTCAAGTGTGGCGTTTGATGTGAGAAAAAAAACGCGACAGACAACAACAAAAATTTTTGAAAATTCCGAATCCCTGCTGACAGACGCAGCATTATGCACAACACCATGAAGGAGACAAAGCCGGTGGTGAGATGGAGGACGAGCTCGGCGCTAACCAGTATTCGCGTTATTGTTACCATCTTCATTCATGGAATTCTCATTTCAGGTAGGTAAATAACCTCAAAGAGAAAGAGGAAGTATTGTTACTCATCCAGAAAATTACATGCACCATTCACCGAGATAATCGCATACATATACTCCAAAACTTTTGTATATATCGACATGAGAGATACATATGGACCCCGAATTCAACAATTGACTGACCATGTGTAAAAAAAATTCATTTTCCTTCAACATTTAATTACTATATTTAAACTCGTGAATGGGATATATGCTTCTATTTATCCCTGAATATATAGGAAACTCATTAAAAACCTTCTTGACCTATTGTTGTGTTGGAGCTCTTCGCAAACATCTTCCGTTTCTTATTAAGATTGCAGTTTTATATGCAGTTCGATATATTTCCGTAGGGGTAAAAAATATGAGTATTACACACCTGTAAATGTGGCGTTTGTTTTTTGGTGTATATTATATGCATGTTCATACCACACAGGTCCGTAATAATCATTATGGGCACTTATGGTCATGCTTTAGAGGATGCATACCATAACAAAAAGATTGAGAACCCGCAATCATCACCAACACAGAGAGTTTTTCTTTTTTGGTCTACAACAATCATGTTCTTTACTTTTCTTTGGCTTTATAAAACAGAGATTTTGTAGGGAGGAAAACTAATTTTCTTCACTCGCACTCTCAGCTTCACATCATCATTCATCTTCGGTCTATAGCATCATCATTTCTGGTGAAGTTAGTTTAGTGGAACCGCTGACCATTTTCGTATCTGATGATGATGATGAGGGCTATTCACATTTTAGGTTTGCACATGAATGAAAAACATATAAAACATTACGTAAACTGAGAATTTCATGCCGGAAGAAGAGTTTATAACATAAATATCTCTCGCGTTCATCATCTTCTTACACAAGTGCACACACACACCCGAAGAAGACTCCTCTTCAAGGTCCATCTCATTATCATTTTTGTTACCTGGCTTAAAGTAAAGATTTTTTTTTGTTTAAAGTGCTCATCTGCTCATACTCTGTACAGTTAGCACACATACAGTCCATATTTTTCAGAACATGCTCAAAAAGCAGTGATTACGGTTGTTGTTTATATATACGTTCGTATTGCTCGTGTGCAAGAAGAAATAATCCAACGCTTGTGAGGTAACAGAGCTGCCATTTTTGCCTGATTTTGTAGGGCAACAAAAAATATTTTTTTTAGTCAGGAGCGTGGATCAGTTATAATTTGTTACATTTGCAAATAATAATGTAATTTTTTGGCATATGCAACATGATTCTCATTTACTTAAATTGTTAAATTGGTATATTCCATTTTTATAAATGCTTATAACGCTCCTGTGCCGTTTCTATTCTAACATGATTTTCATGTAATTGGTTTTATTTCTTGTAATTTGAGTTTGGAATTTGGTTCAAGATAATATACAAAATGGTTTCCCAATAAAATAATAATATGCCAATTCCATGATGCCGTTTGGTACATGGAAGGTCATTTGGAGTGTTTGTCCATGTAATTTTCAAAGGCCGCGTTCTAAATAAGGGTGTGATGAGGATTTCGTTTGCATCAAGTCAACACAAACTCGTTGTTGTCGCTAACTATAAATATGCATTGATTGTAATTTTATAAATTATAAGCAAATTATAAATTATTAGTAATACGAAACAATATACAACGAGCTAGTCATAAGGTGGTCGGCAGTCGGCATGTGCTTAATTTTACAATTATTTAAAGCGTTGCAACGTCACCAATACGAAGGATGAGAGCTGATTTGAGATCTCGTATGTGTCGCATCAACATTTAAACGTTAAACTCAGAAAACCAAGAAGATTGTACGGTGTACTATATCCTTAACAAAAAACAAGGCATTTTCTTCAGTACCTCGCCATGTAAGCGCATCTGCCAACCTAATCCGCGACTAGTCAAACATTTATGATGCAAAAAAGCACAATAACGCTTTTGTGTGTATTATGACGACACGGTTTTTACCATCTTCCGCAGTACTTCATCTTAACTCGCCAGAAAAGCATAGCAGGAGTCGTTTGCCTCAAAAAAATGGTTAGAGTCTGGTTAAAAAAATAATGAAGCACGTCACTCATCCTTGTTGTCTCAATAATTACTCGACGCAGAGTTTTAAAACTCAAATATACGGTACAAAAATGCTCATCATGTAGCTCTCAGCCGATGCCTTAATGATTATCGTTACGGTTCTGATTTTTTTCTTCACTTCACTCAAAACGAAAAAAAAATCTTAATACAGTGCGAAGTACGCATTCAACGCGCATCTCTTTTTTTTTGACAAATGCACTTGGTAAAGTTAAGTTCCTTGGTTTTCTGCTTGGTGCACATTAAATGCATGATATTATGATGGTCTCATTTTTTATGGTGGTGGAGCTCCTAAACCACGTCTCGTTTCCTTGTTTTGTCCTGTGCAATCACATGAAAATGTGAGCAAAATATGTGCGAGAATGACGCTATTTTTTTCACAAAAAATATGCTGTCAATGAATGAAAACCCGTGGAATGCATTATTTGTTTGGAATGATTTATCAAATGCTTAAATAACCAGAACGAGTTAATTGACATTGTCGTTAGAGCTTATTTATGTTATGTGACGCGACCAAAACTAAATAGACGATAAAAGATTTTTGTTTCATGATGACTGTTTTTCAGGATGTCACGCAAACCTTCCGCCATACTTCACAGACGATATGAACAACCACGTGATTCCAGAGAACACACCGGTTGGAACGGCAGTGTACACGTTGCGGGCCGTGGATCCTGAAGGGGCTGACCTTAAGTATGGGATCATGGGTACTGATAAACTCAGCGTGGATGACAGGACAGGAATAGTGACGGTGGCCAAGCCCATCGACAGAGAGGTTTGTGATGATATGATTAAATTAAAAATAATTATTCGATAAAACTCACTAGTTTCACATGTAAAGTGTGTTTTTAATAATACTTTTCTTGTTGGGGTGCGATACGAACACGGTGATGAGTGTGTCGTACGTTATGACAAATAATCTGATCGCAACGTAGACAAAACAGAGCAATGCCAGCGAGATGTAGTGAATGAGTATCAATTTGTCAATAGCTCGTAGTTGCTGCATTCTCTCCGTTCGATGATTTTCGAAAGTATTTGTAGAAAAAATTTCCTTGATGTAGATTGTCGTTGTATTCCAAAAATAGTGTTGTTTCTTATGGGATTGCCAAGTTCCAAATGAGGAACGTTTCTCCAGCCCTGATCCCACTCACACTCGTGCTGGACACGATTTTATACCCATGATCATCGAGAAACGTGAGCATATTGGAAATGACTGGCATGATTTCATGAAGGTTTCCACAATTATCGTATTTTGTCACTGCCTCTGGAAATTTCGTCCGAAAGGGCACGTCTTCTGGCAAGCCGGAGACTTTTATGCAACCTCCGAGTCGACTGCTGACCGGGTTGCTGGACACACTAACTCTGCGAAAAACACCAAAAAAAAGTTCATCATTTTCATCAGCAAATTATCAACCACGTTAAACGTTAATCAAAATACTCCAAGTTCATACCAACAAAGAAGTGTGTTAAGAGCTTACGAGAGTATAGCACAACGCATTATTACAACCGCACAAGGACGTGTGTGTTCTTTCGTTTTTTTGTTAGATGCTTGTTCAAATTATATTAATTAGCACCAGTATATATGTTGAAGGCACACGATATTACTCTAGTTCACTTTACAAAAATCCAGTTACGACTAATAATACGTCTTCAGAGATGCAACATCGTAAGTGTCAGTCTATTCAGGGTTTTTTTGTTCGTGAGAAATCGCTTTCGTTCTGAAGGAAACAACAAAAAGTAATGACACACACGTATAACTATGTAAGGTAATCGTTAGAGAGGATTCAGCAAGTGATTAGACTATAATACGCAGTGTCTGTGTGTAATTTGTATTGCCAGGATATTGTCCATGCATTCTGCTAAATGATATGGGTGCATGCACTTGCTCTCAACATATTAAATGTATGAATCGTGTACACAAAAATATATGCACTCGTTTTATACCTTCACAACAAGTATCATGGAATAACTGATGTGTGTGCTTCTTCTGTTTGTTTGCCTTAACATGGGATAATCACGACGAGGTTGTTGCAGCGTATATAGCTAAAAAAAGCCTTATATGTGTGCACCTC
Source organism: Heteromurus nitidus (assembly GCA_034687055.1). Classification (NCBI taxonomy): domain Eukaryota; kingdom Metazoa; phylum Arthropoda; class Collembola; order Entomobryomorpha; family Entomobryidae; genus Heteromurus; species Heteromurus nitidus. The sequence continues at coordinate 15,770 of JAQFZW010000860.1, read as the reverse complement.
GATGCGACCGGCATATATCTTGCCTGAACACACAATGCAAACGTGTGTATTGTCTGGAATTTCACACAACATGCATGTAATATACGCTGGATGATGATGATGAGCTAGTCAATATTGATCGTGTGTGTTGCAAAGCCACATCAAAGTTTACGAGTTTTTTGCAAAGGAGCCAGAACCTAATTGGAATATCAAGGACTTGTGTATGTTGCACACACGCACGCATACACATCGTATGAAATCAGGTTCTTTGTGTGTCGTAACCCAAACCACTGAAGAAGAGACGGAAGTTTTTTTTACATGATTGGGAAACTAGTTCCTTTTTACGTAATTATGATGCTTTCTTCGCAAAGGCTTTGCTGGAAATAAAGGAGCGCCTACACACTTGTCTTGCCCTTCTTATGAACTTTCGTCAAACGAAACAACTCGGGTTGCATGGAATTAAGGGGAAAACTCTACACTCACTAGCATTTTGTGAAACAAACAAACTCGTTTCGAATACATGCAACGGCATGCATTTTACTACGCTGCAACATGATGATGAGCTCATTATTATATATTTTCAGGGTGACACCAAAAAATGTTCCTGAAAACTCGTTTTTAGGTAGCAAGTTTTACTTGTGGAATATATGTGTATCGCGTTTTTATGATGTCAGATACACAGTTGACAATATATACACATTATTAAGCTTAGGGTTTAGCAAGGGAAAAAGGACGGGGAAACTCTCATTTAAAAGTGATTTGCTTCCCTTAAAAACAGTACGTAATATGGAGACTGAAGATTATGTATTTGACCTTATAGTGTTTTAAACGTGCATATGACTAAATACACAATTTCTCATATTATGTTTATGCGTGGCTTATGTATGCAAAATATATTATGGAAACATATATCATGCATCTAAATTTGTTTTGAATGAAATACACGGCATAATAATGGCATTTGCCAGAAAAGGAATTACCAATTATGCAGAGGATATAATATTAAGTGTATTTCCAAATTCCCATCCCTTGAAAGTAATTATTGTAGTAAAATATTACAACACGGACGATTCATTTTTAATGTGATGGGTTTTTTTATATGCACTTAGCTCAGTGGCCTTCGCTTTCATCTTAAATAAAAATGTATGCTCGAGTGTGGATATCGAAATTCTCATGTTTCGCTAAAACGTTTATTTATTCGACAATTTAGGCCAAGCGTGCAAAGTGTCACTCGAGAAATTGAAATAATACTTAAAATGCCGGTAGACATGATGAGACGTATGAGGACACGATTTTTTATCGATATTTACGGAACACAACACACATGTGCACAGGCACATATTCGCATTATTATGCGGGCAATCTTTGTTCGTTAACTTACAAGCAAATGGTATTTTTTCATAGATTCTAGTCATAAGCACTCGATTTGGACCAGTAAACATAATGTTGGGATGAGTTATTGAATTATTATAATTAATAATGTTTTTTGCAGGTGACGAGCAGACTGAAAGTAACTGTAACTGTTGAGGACATTGTGGGTGATGGACGTACTGAAAACAACGTCGTTCCACTTCCTGTCAGCATCACAATCTCCGATCAAAATGACAACGCGCCTATTTGGCTGAATCAGGTAAAAACTTGGTGAAAATATTTATATATATGATTCAGATCAATGCGCATGCATGATCGATGGATTAGTAGGTTTTTAGGGTGGTCCCGTGTATTGAAAATGAAAATTTACTCACAATTTTGAAAATGGCATTTTTTGTTTTGTTAACATTTTCGTTCAGAATCGTTTAAAATTTCATGAAAGTAGATCTTGGCGATATTGGCAAATTGAAAAGTTTTTCGAGAGTGGTTCGCCGCAAAAAGAAGTATAAATCGAAGTATTTTCCCATGACCTTATTTTCTCGCGATTATTTATGAAAATGTGTATAATCTGAGTGTATGCAAAAGAATCATAATAATTATGATATTATGTTTGAATGTGCGTAGAGTTCCTTCGAGAGTCTCGAAATAGTGGAGGACACTCGAGTGGGAAATAAGATTTTGCCAATTGATGTGAAAGATCCTGACCTAACTGGAATGGCTCTCAGCGTCAATTGTACTCCTTCTCTTCAGGTGAGTTCTTTTTAGTTTTTATTAACGGAATAATTGGCTTCATTCAAACAATTTATTTTCCGCACACTCATATGAACTTTCAAAAAATGTATATGCCTTGCAGCTTGAACGTGATTTTGCTTTATTATTTGACAGTAGCACACTTAAATGCATATATGCGCTCTTCTTCGGTTTGCTAAAAAGGCATATAATATATGTGTACACTCTTAAAAAATGAAATGAACGTACACACTTCAATAATGCTTTTAGAGACCTGAAGGGTTTTCCTCACGACAATGTGCTAAAATGTGCAGAGAATTATCATCATCATCATCAAATCCGAAATTCCAAAGCTGCCGTGTTATTAAGCTTCTCTGCGTAAAGTGGGCACGTTGCTACTATTCATATATTAAATACAGTTATCAGGCATTTGCTGCTGCGTCTCCCTGTTAATTTGATGGCCAAGATGAAGCCTACATAAACGATGCTGTGTTGAGGAGAAAGGTAATACAACGTTGTTGAGTATAAAAAATCCGTGCCAAACTTGTCAACGCGGGCAGAGAGAGGGATTCGTTCTTTACACGAACCCGAGAGCTCTATAGTCGTGAAAATGCATATGCATATTCCCAAGAGATTTAAACTCGCCATTCAATTTCTGAAGTAAAATTATTATTATGATGACGATGATGATGTTCAAAAATAAAAGCCTTAGAGAATAGGACAACTTGAGTTCTTGCAAATATGTCGTGTTACAGATCTATATATTTCACGAGATTGTACCACTCTTCATAAAACGTGTGTGTCTATATTATCTTTTGTATAAAAATGAACAACACTTAACGGTAGAAAAGTGGGATCGTTTAACAAAAATGTCATCAGCGGGCCTTGAAAAGATGTGTGAGAAAAGGAAGAATTTCATAAAGAATATAATAAAGTGTCGCAAGTGTGGGGTGAGCCATGTGTGGTAAGAGTCGATGAAGATGAGATATGAGATATTTGAACAGATGAAGTGCATGGTCTGGTAGCTGCATATATATTTCGTTTTAAAGTTAGTGAGGTTTTGGCCTCTATGTTCGTTTACTCGTCACATCATCATGTGCATAAAATCTTGTTTAAAAAAAAGTAAAATCTCATTACCAAATTTTACATGCTGATACGTATGCAAAAAAATGTATATGATTGTCATTAGTCACATTGGATTAGCAGCACAGTACGAAAACTTCTTCTTTTTTTCCATCACATAACGATTTCTTCTGAAAAGTGACAAAAGTCGTAACAGAACCGTATTCAGAAATCAACGTACCTAAGCACACTATTCAGATCCACTCACAAAAAGCATTTTTAATGACATCTGTCGAAAATCCTCTTTCAAATTTTTTAATCTCGTAAAGATCATGGCCAAAGAGCATTTTAAAAAGATATTGCTTGCGTGTAAACAGCTATTTTTATTCAACTAGAAACTTTAGATGCACTCACCTTTCATTTTCAAGATTTATAGAGATTTTCAAGAGGGTCGTTATAAAAATAATAAAATTATGAAATCCCATCGGATATTTTTTGTGTAAATTCACAGAAATTTCATTATGCACACAGCGTTAACCACGAATTTTTACGACCCTTTTTTCATTAATTAAATTGATAGTTTTATTTTTTTTGTCATTTTTCACAAAGTTTTAAATGAAAAAGTGAAATGAAGACGTGTTAGGGGAATGGGATCAAATGTAATTTTTTACTCGTGCAGCTTTCATTTCGTAACTGGCGAAAAGACAAATAAAAGGTGATTTCTAAAAGTACACAGTCATTTGAATATTTGAAATCTCTGAGAGGATTTTTTTGATTAGATAACGTGTGTTCACAACACAGCTTTCTTCTTCCTGGCGTAATCACACTTTTACTTTGAACATATTTACTTTTATCTTTACTCAACATCCATCCCTTCCGTCTCTAGTGTTTTGTAAATTGTCTATTCACACACTCTCTACCTGCGTTGAAAGACTTTTTGTATGTGCGTCATTAATTAGTGATTACGATGCCATGTATTTATGTCTTTTTGATGCTGACTCTGGTGGTAACATGACGTTTGTGTTTCTAACAGAACAAACTAATTTGTCAGGCTTTGATGTTGTTTTTGATTCGTGTCACCCATTTTATCTCAGAAAGTATATGGTTTCTTGAACGTAATGGACCGTGGCGAATTTGTAACTGATTCAAGACGTGCTATATTATTATTATACGCCACAACAGATATACGATACAATTTGGCAGGGATTTTTTTGTCAACAAATTCTAGTCAGTTGCGTCAATCCTGACGAGTCCGAAATAAATAGACTATTTCACCACAACCTGAGAAATTTGGCCCTTATTCTTGTTTCTCATCCGTAATTTTGTAGCTTGTGATAGTTTATTTACAAATAAACAGTAAAATATCACACAAGCACACACGTGGTGGCTTGATTTGTGCCAAGAATGTCATATTTGCAAACGATAGATGCAAGTGCAATACTCATTTTTCATTTAAAATCGCAATTTGTTGATGATGCATTTTGTTCGCCAAAGATTGGGCGAAACGAGCTGACAAATTTTTTCTCATTCCAAGAATATTTGGGTAAAAGGGAAAAACAAGTTCGGTTGGGACAGTCCATTGCAAATAGATCATATGCACACGCATCGTTTAAATGCAAATGAACATAAAAGTCCACTGCCAGAGTTTTAAATTCAATTTTTCTGCCGACTGTCTTATCAAGCTTGTAAATTAGCCTACGATAAAGTCTTTTGATATAAACTTGATTTTTTGATCATTTCCCCTGATGATGCGTTCGTTTTTTTTTGATTAAATTGAAAACATATTATATTGGATTTATATATGCAGTTTCCCTACTGCTCCATATCCATATTGTCTGCAGTCCACGAAAGAAAACGTGTTTTTTTGTTTCACAGAACTCAAATAGGTTGCAGTGTAATTTCCTCGTTTTGAGTTTTAAAAAACGCTTGATGATGCATTCTTAATTCGTTATCGACTAGTCTCATCGTACAATTTATAAACAAACGCAAATCTAATCTTTTACGCATACTTTTGTATCGTGAAAAAGCACGAGTTTGTAGAAGGTGAGCTGGGGTGCATATTATTCGCATCGTATCTGTGTGGTACAGTGGTACATCATTTCACTCAAACTATGCGTTTCACCTCAATAAAAAACCTGCTGAATTTTTGTGAAAATCTTCTTTTTTTGCAATTTTCTGCATTTATACTGTCATTTATCTTGGCATCTGATGCATTTTTTTATTTGCTAGCAACGTATTAAGCCCGTAATTAAATCACTTGTCTGCAAAATTCTGCTTCTGCTTTTCCCAATAAATGTGTTGCTCACAAACAAACTGCTTTTGCCATAAAAAAGGATGCCACTTATATTTGCGGATTTACTGAATGAAATTTGTGTGATTTTATTTGCGTAACAGTCCCCTGAAGCCTGTGATGTTTTCCACATCGAAGTTAAAGAGGCAACCGCTGGAGTCCTCCGTGCTGAGATGCGCCTCGGGAAGAAATTGGATTACAACAAGCGGTCCATGTACCAGTTCGTGCTGAGCGCGTCGGTGAGTGTGAATCATCCGTATTTGGAATTACCGTAACTGTCGATGTGTCATAATGCTTTATTAGACGTGAGATTGTGTACGAATTCAAGCGTGGAATCCCTTAAAAATACCGTTGAAATTGCATTTAGTTACCGGTGTTATTTTGCTTATGGACTCATGATGAGACGTCAAATGAGCATATAATTTGATTTAATATATTCTTAACTCTCCCTTTGGGTTTATAGTTATCATAATAAAAACACCCATCAACAAGTCCTGTTTTAATAAGCATATAAGAACATAATACTGAAGCAGATTTAGAAACTTATCTCGAATATATAGATTTCTTACGAAATGGTTCATTTTAAGAACGTAAGCATGCAAATAATCGATAATATGTTATTTTGAACTGAAGACCGGCCCTTTTAATAATACGAGATGAGTAGGTGTGCTCGAAAAAAGTAAAATTAATTTGTGTAGTGTTATATATGGCGTGTTATGAAATTTAATTTATATTTAGGCTCATCTTTAGAAAACCTCAATTACCACAATTAAGAACCTCGCAATCCTGTGTTGCGTATTAGCTCATTTGTAATTAAATTATTTGCAAGTATATATGTATGCCCATCTCCACTTTGAAAAATATATATATATCAAGAGATCGTATTGAAAGGGTGGAAATAAATTCCTCCTATCAGACTTTCATATCAGGCACACACGCTCGTACACATCCTCTAGCTAACTCGTGTAATTGAAAGTCACTCGAATAATATGGGTTCACTCTTCTTACGTTGTGTAGTTTGCCTCTCATCTTCTGTAGAGAGTGTATCGAGGATGTATGATTATTATTGTAGATTTATTAAATTCCCTGTGACCGATAACAAGGAGTCGATTTGTGTGTAAAATCCTCTATCTACTCATCCGAGTTTTTCACGTGGAACGAAGTTACACACACACAGATTGCTGTTATTAATCATCTTCATTTATTGCATATACAATATGTACGCCCAAAAATCTTGTGAGTTTTATGCGGATATATAGATTGTATGTTTTTTGCAAACAATTTATTGGGCCTTGCGGTTTATACTTAACTGTGTGGCACTCATTAAACAACAATGGCTTGCGTGCAGTGATTTACAAATGCATGACCTTTCATGTGAAAACACACATGAACGCGTACCCTGGAAATCTTTACCAAATGTGTTTTTGGTAGTATGACTACATGTTGTCTGGAATGGCTATAAAAATGTATGTGATTTAATGGTTTAGGATGGGGAGCACTATAGTAAAGTGGGTGTGCTGATTCGCGTGAAGGATGTTCAGAACACCCCGCCGATCTTCACTGGGGCGATGGCAGGGCGTGTCATGGAAGATTCCCCTGTAGGCACGCTAGTCATGGTCATTCAGGCACGCGATGGAGACCTTGGGAAACCGAGAGAAGTCAGACTGTCTTTATTATCGAGTGAGTCATCGTCAATCTCAAGATTCATTGTTTTTTTGAAGTACCTGCGAAGCACTTAAGAAAATGATGATTATAACGTTATGATTCTTAAACGCAGATCCTGGGGACACGTTTCAGCTGGATGGGAAAACAGGGCATCTCACCACCACGCGCCCACTCGACCGTGAAGTGTTGGGGAGCGTACTTACGATACAGGTGAAGGCGCAGGAAATTCCGCGCACGGATGAGCAAGCCATCGCGTCTCAAGCGGATATCGATCTCCTCCAAACTATTGCCAACATGACGATACTCATCGATGATGTCAATGATTTCGCGTAAGACAACATATATATTCTTGCTCAAGATATATTTATGACTGACGTGGAAAAAACTAAGCGTTTAAATTATTTGTGGTGTGTGACGCAGTCCAAAATTTAACGCGAAAGAGTACGCGACGGAGATCAGCGAGAACACGCCAATTGGGACTCCGCTTCCTGAGCTCGACATGATGATCACTGACGAGGATACTGGCACGTTTGCAGACTTCACGCTGAAGATCGATGGGCCGCTTGCAGACATGTTTGATATCCAGCCAAAGTTTGCCACGGGTCATGTGAGACCTGTCATCAGAGTGAAGAAGGCGTTCGACTTTGAGAATCCTAATGAACGCAAATTCTTGCTTTTGGTATATATATTTTCAAATTGGTGCGTTTGATTCATCAATTTTATTATTAGAACTAGTTCATGAAACCGCGATTACTTTGTCTAGATCGTCGCGCAAAACACGGACGAACCCGAGCTGTTCTCAACGGCGACCGTTACGGTCTCAACTGTGGATGAAAATGATAACAAGTAAAGTTATAATTTGATTACAATAAGGGTTTACTTAAGAATTCCTCAATTTCATACATATGCTCATGCACATGTGCGTGTATTTAGACCGATGTTCGAAAGGGAAGTGTACAGCATCATCGTTCCCGAGTCTGCGAAACCTGGAACTAAAATCGGCCAGATCACGGCAGACGACCCAGATGCCCACGAGATGGGCAAGGATGGGCTCATTTACCAAGTCGTTGGGACCGGACACAAAAAGTATGTATGAAAAACAAACTCGAACATGGAATTATATATATTCCGATAACATAACAAAATTGGTTATGCATGTAGGTTCCGAGTAAACAACCGCACTGGAGACATATTCGTTGCAGAATGCGAGGATTTCAAAAAAGGACAAAACTGTCTCGACCACGAGTCTCAAAAGTCATTCGATCTGCTATACATGGTGAGCTAAAACATGTACAATTATTATCTGAAAACGATGCTGGAATAAACAATAAATAATTGAACATTCGTATTCTTAGGCAAGCGACATGCTAAAGTCGGAAGGGTACCTGCGGTCTATCGTTCCGCTGCAAATAATCATAGCGGACGCGAACGACAACGCCCCATTTTTCGAGCAAGAGTACGCCCGAGTGATTCAAGAGGACACGCTCGTGTTCGAGCCCAGATTCTTCATCATGGCTCAGGACGACGACAAGACGGCGGTGCTCACGTACAAAATCGTGAACGCTAGCGCCGTGCCGTACTTCAAAATTGACGAGAATACGGCCGAGCTCCTTATACGGTCAGAGCGGTTGCCTCCAGGAAACTACTCGTTTGTCGTCGAATCGTCGGATGGAGTTTTCCAGGCGAAAGCAAAGGTTCGGGTTACTGTGAATGACATCAATAACCATCATCCTGCGTTCACGGAGGGGACGCTCGCTCGGCGAGTGATCACGGTTCCGGAAGACACCGAAGTCGACACGACCATCCTCCACGTTGAGGCTGTCGACAACGACTTTAACAACAATGGCGAGGTGCGGTACGTGATCGACAAGGGTGCGTACGGGTACTTTGAAATAGACGAGGAGTCTGGGGAGCTTGTTCTCACCAAGGCTCTTGACAATGACGTCGTGTCACAGTTTGATCTCCTAATCACCGCGCACGACCTCGGAACTCCGTCAATGCGAACCAGCACCACTGTCCAGATCACTGTTGGCGACGTGTACGTGCAGCTGCCTAAAATCTGGCCCGCTATGCAGAGGGCTCAAGTGTCAGAGTCTGCGGAGATTGGCGAGGTGGCCGCAGTCATCACCACCAACGCTGACGATCTTAACTTGAGCTCGGAGAACCTCGACTTGCGATTCCAGTTCGTGGAGCCGGTGGAAGCGAGAAATCTGGATAACAAGGTCATCCACAACTTCACGTCCATGTACAACTGGTTCCAGATCGACAACGAGGGCAAAGTGATTGTCAGCGACACGCTCATGAGGGAACTCGTCACCACCATCAACTTCACCGTGATGGTGAGTTCGGACAAGGCACGGCCTGGCTCCAACCACTTTGGAACGCTCCTCCTCACGATTTTCGAAGTGAACGACTTTCCCCCGAAAGTCGAAGATATGGAGATTGAGACGTTCGAGGAGCTTCCGCCGGGTATGGGGATCCTCACTTTGGAGGCTGAGGATCCAGAAGGCGGCCAGATCTCCAGTTACTTTATTCAGGAGGGCAGTGAGTACTTTAGCGTCGACAACAAGACTGGCGAGATCAAGGTCGCAGGGAGACTCGACTTTGAGGACAAGCCAATGTACAATCTAACGGTCGTCGCTGTTGACAGTGGCGTTCCACAGTTGTCCTCAACTGCGACGATCATGGTGTCGCTCCTCAACATCAACGACAATGATCCCACGTTTAATCAGACCGAGTACGAAGCGGCCATTCCGGAAAATGCAAAGGAAGGCACGTACGTCACTACTGTGTTCGCCACTGATCCTGACGTTGAGGATGTCATCACGTATGAAATAGAGCCCAGCGACTACTCGTCCGCGTTTTATATCAACCGGCTTGGGGAAATCAAAGTGTCTAAAGAAGGGGTTGGCATGCTCGATAGGGAAGGTATGGCCAATCCTCATATTACGCTTCGAGTCAAGGCTAATGACACTGAACGGGTTGGGTTCACAAGCGTCAGGATTACCATTCTCGATGTTAATGACAATTGGCCAAGATTTGAGCAGAAGAGCTATCAGATCACTGTGCACGCGCCGCTTAATGCGATGCAGGAGATCATCAAAGTTGTAGCGCATGGCGGTGATCTTGAAGAAACCGATGAGATGCATTACAAGATTATTTCTGGGAATGATGAAGGTACGTGTCATGATCAAGCTTTACAAATTTAATACGCAATTTTGCAACCAATAAAATTTTTAAAATGTTTTTGTGTAGGCGTTTTCCACATTGACGAAAGCAGCGGGGTGATCAGGGCTGCGCAGGCGTTTGAAAAGTCTGGTGAATTCAGGTTGGTCGTCGAGATCACTGACAAGGACGAGATCAACGCTGTTCCAGACCACTACGACCAGGCTGGAGTTCTTATTCAGGTTCTGCCTGGAAACTTTAGGAAACCAGAGTTCCTATTTCCAAATAAAGTCAACTCGACGCTGATTGCGCTTGAGGTAAAAGGTCTACCACCGGTTTGTATATAAATGTATTTTGGAGTTGATTGTTAAATAAATTCCGTGTTATGCTCCAGTCGGACATTGCCGAGGTGGAAAAGTTTTCAACGGGAGATTATACGAAAGTGATTGGCCAGCTCTCCGCGTTTGACCCGGACGAGGGCGACGCTGGGAAAATTGAGTTCTACATCAAAGATGGGGAGAACTTTGTTACCGAGACGAGTCACTTCAGGATTGAGACGGAGAGTGGGATGATACACCAAATCAGACCTCTTGACAGAGAAGAAATGAACAAATATGATGTGAGGGTTATCATATCAGGATTTATTTATGGTTTTTATGTAAGATTCCTAATATTTAGTTCGTGTGTAATTATATAGCTCATAGTTGTGGCGAAGGATGGAGGAGTGCCAGTGTCTACGCAGTCTCAGCACGTTCTCACGATTCAAATCGAAGATATTGATGATCACAAGCCGGTGTTCCTCAAAAAATACTACAATTTCTCCGTCAAGGAAAACTCGCTGGAGAACACGTTTTTGGGCCAAGTGAAAGCGATTGACCACGACGAAGGGAAGAACGCTCAAATCTTCTACTTTCTCGTGTCTGACGAGACGAACAGGTTGCTCAACGATGACTTCCGGGTTGATATCAAGACTGGAATGATTCATACGAACGCTGTGCTGGACAGGGAACGTATTGAGAACTATCTCCTCTACGTGAGGGCGTCTCCTTCGCCAATCATAAGTGTAAGTACATAAACTAAAATAGTTTGCATTGTAAACATTTTGTGGGGCATTATGAGAAATGGAGATGTTTTCTTTACAGAAATCACTGGAGAGCATGAGCCCCGCTGACTACAGTGACAATCCTTCTGTTGTGACAGTTAACGTGACTGTATTGGATGAGAATGACAACGGGTATAATATCAAAAATTTTATTTATGTAACGACTCATTAAAAACTGGAGCGACCTTTTCGGGCCATTTTTAAAAATGAGATTTTTTGACATGCCAAAAACAGGCCGAGGTTTCCAGAGAAGCAGTACTACGCGGCAATCAACTCTGACGCGGAACCAGGCCGTGAAATTCTGACATTCGACAGCGTCGACTTTGATTCGACGAGTCCAGTTCAGTACTCGTTGTTGGGAGCTAATTTGATCCTCGACGACTTTAAGTCGGGCGGTTCGGTTGTTCCTTCTCCGTTCAGAGTCGATCCGATCAGTGGGCGACTCACAATCTCTGCGACGGCCATGCGGCAGTACTCTGGTGGGAATAATAGGTTCCAAGTGAAGGTCGGGGTGCGGGAAACCATCCCGCCGTACCACTCAGACTCTACGTTAGTTCATGTCTGGGTTATCGAAGATACTCAGGAGACCATTCTCACGTTGAAGCAGTCTCCAACTGAGATGGTCACTGAGCAGCTCGTTGAGACGCTAAGAAACATTACCGGGAATATGGTGCTCGTAACTAAAATCACGCCACACGTCACCGAGGAGAACACCGTCAACAAGGGCTGGTGCGGAATTTTATTACAAGATTTATGTACTCGTGATGTACAGATCAACAGAGAAATCTGGAATTAAATGGTTTGTGTTTTCAGGAGTGATGTGTATGTGACGGCAATCGACAAGAAGTCATCGCAGACCGTGCCTGTGAGCCAGTTTCTCCAGGCATTGGATTTGGGGTATGACCGACTTCGAGGGGACGAGACTCAAATACTGCTGCATAGCGCGGTGCCTGCCGTTCCCACCGCGGAAACGTCAGGAGAATACTACTTCAACGGGAGGGAGACGTTCGACACGGCGTTTGCAGGGCTTGTTGCTCTCATCGCGTTGCTTTGTATGGGACTCGCTGCAATACTTGCTGTTTGTTGCTGCCTCAATAAAATGTACGCAGAATTTGGTTGAACTTATCAAAAAAATCTGTAATTAATTAACGCGCTAATTATAATAATTCGTGTGAATTAACCAGGACGTCCGACAACGAGAAGAGTAGTAACCTACACGGGCCGGGGATGAAGTATCCGCTAAACCCGAACGGAAGTGTTCCTGGAACTCCTCTGGGCATTCGCCACCAGCAAGGCGACATGATCGAAGATATGGCGACGGATAACCCGCTCTGGATTGACCAGTTAGTTCACCATCCAATTCGACGTTATAATCCTCGTCACACTGTCGGGCCCAGCCATTTGCGAAGGCCTGTCGCTGCTGCTTCTTCTGCTATTGCTTCTCCTGCACCCACTTCCGTTCATTCTAACATGTCCTTCTCTAACTTTCGCCTTAGACCTAGCTCTTGGCAGAGAAACTATAATTTCAACACATTTTCACCCAAAAAACTATTCGTTTATAAAAAATACTTTTTTCCATACTTGCCTGCTGACCCGTCGCCTGCAGACTACAAAAATATTTACACACGTAAAAGGGATGTTGACTTTTAGTCGTTTTAAAAAACCTCATACGTTTTTAAAAATATGTTTGCCATTCAGAAAAGATTTAAGCTAGTTCATTTCAACAAACATTTTTTACATGCGTGCATGAAGCAAAACGAGTTTATATATGAAGCAACTCGTTGTGCAATTCCCTCAACATATTTGGCTTTTACAATTATAACGTGAGCTTATACTGTTACGTGCTTCTCTCTGAAGCAACTGAGAAGCAAAGTGACAAGTAAACGTGTGCTAAAAAAGCCAAAGTGATGATAGGATTTTAAGTTTAATCGTAACTACTGCTGTGATGTTTCAAGACGATATTTTATATTGCACACACGCGTGTGCATATCGTGTGTGAGATGATGATAGTCTTTTTTATTAACTTTTAGATAACCACTTGAATAGTTTTTAACGAGAACGTATGAGCTTTTATTTTGATAAATTGTTGTGATATGTTAAATATAATTTTTTTTAGTTAAACTATCTTTACTCGAGTACAAAAAACCATAGGGGTTTTAACCGGAAATGGGCGAGTTAAATAAAGTGATTTGAGTAGCATGGGAAAATATGTATTTCTTTTCGAATCCACGCGTGACAATCCATTTCCTGTTAAGATATATATGTTGCATATCTGCAACTTAATCGTTTTCTTATCATTTTACGTTTGCGAAACTAACTGGCATGTGGTGCAATAAATCTAAATGCACAGTTTATAATAATAATCGAGCGTGTGTAAGATGAAGGTGCCCTTGAACTACTAACCTTTACCTGAATAATTTTTTTTGTTGCTCTTTTCTATTGCGAAATATTTGCTCTTGCTTTATTTTTTTCAATTTTAGTTTTGATATGATTTAATTAATTTTTAATGTGTATTTTTTCAGCAAATTGAAAACGTATGAGGAGCAAGAGTTGACGATGCAAGTAGCGAGTGAATTGGACAACTCGAACGGGAGTATCGATGACGGGGATGGGCTGGAGGAGCTGGAAGATGGGTTACTCACCATGTCCGTCGTAGAGAAAAATTTAGCTGCTCATCATCATCATCAGCAACATCATCATCATCGACAGCAGTCACCCCAGTTCTCACACGCTTACGCAACTCTTCATCCCCACCCGACTGACTCTTATGACAATTTAAATATTTTAGGAGAAGATACCGTCGCTGTGCATTTGTAACTATTTATTTAGATTTAAATTAGTTATTTAATGTAGGTTTTTAAAATGTGTCACACACGTTCATGATTTGTACATACCCATATGCAAATTAGTTTTTATACATGAATGAATTGCTTACTTTCTCGTGCCTCTTTTAATGTGCTGCAAGGCACTTTCGTCTAATTTTATAGCAGGTATTAAGGGGAGAAATCTGCCCCTTGGCATTTTCGAGATATATTGTACGGCGTGAGCTAAAGGTATGAGTACATGTAGATTTTATAACATTGTAAAAACCAGCTCATTCGCACACCATTCTGTAGCATGCAACCAGTACACATTTTTTTGTCACAAGAAAAAAAACGGTACATTTTAAAGGTTTTAGGGTACGGGACACCAACTCCAAAAATACGAAACGTGACAATGAGCTCTATTTATTTTTTACAAAATATATAAAAAAAGAGTCACGCTTCTTTCTCAGCTTGACGCAAAATTTCATTTGCTTCAAGAATGTTTTTGCCCTTTATATATGTAGCGCACATACACATATTTTTTATACGTTTAAGATAGTATGCGTGGATGTAGTGTTTGTTCAGTGAATGCAAATTATACTACGGGCATATATGTATAACTTAAGACGTTTAGTTTCCGGACAGCGTGTTTTTATTTCAGTCATATGGAGTAATTTAGATGCAATATTATGTTTATAAGTGTCAGTTTTCTTGTTTGTTTTGTTGTAAAGAGATGAAGAATTGAAGGAAAGGTGCCAAATCACAAAAAATAATAAAAGTATATACACATTAATTATGTATTATTTCTTACATCATTTTGCTCATCTCTCTGATGTGAGTGAGCATGTCGATCCGCTCCAGTTTTTAATCATTGCATTTTGATGTGCACTCAAAATTAAACGAGGCTTGAATTTCTGGGCAAACTGTTTTTTACTCCAAAATCTGATGAAACGAAGCTTGCAGAATAAAAGCACGTATGATTGGTTTGTATTTTTCAGCTCTCGTGTGAGATGCATTATGTGGGATTAGTAAGGTTCTGATGAGAGAGGAGCATATCCACCTCAATTCACTCTCTCACGAGTAATTGGGAAAGAAAGCCGACGTAAAAGAAGACATATATTTTAATTCACATTCACATCCCTGTTTCAATGCAGTCGTCATTTTTTCCCACTGAGAATTAAAGCATTCAGGCGAAGATTTTACACCGATGACGAGAGCGATGACATGAAAAGAACGTTCACTTTCAGAGGAAATGGATAGATGCTTGTTCATCATACACACCTATTCTCATCAGTTCCCTTGAGTCAATGGCAGAGAGACGGATCCTCTCTGCAATAAATATTTGTGACAGTGTGCCTTGCATTTCCCTTATCTGTTTTTTGTATATAAAATGCAGAACTGTCGCGGATTTTTTTATGGTGTGAAAAAATGAACAGAATAGATATTGCAGCAGCAGTTCCTTGTTGTTGCGTTCATTGGCTTTCTACTAAAAAATTGTCAGGATAAAAAAGTTTTGAGCACCATGCTTAAGAGTGCTATGCAGTATCTACCACCGTGTATTTTATCTCCATTTACCAAGCATGTCATCCCATGGCTACATTGA
>JAQFZW010000859.1:0-39817 GCA_034687055.1 Heteromurus nitidus | reverse complement strand
AAGGGCTCGGATTATCCTTTTTTGTACCCTTTTGGATTTGGTCGAAATTGGGGACTGTCTAAGATGGTGCCTTTACCCAGCGTTATGCATACCTTTTTACTTTGGTGAATGTCTTCGTGAAACAATGATAATGTTGTATAATAAGTGACACACTGCAGCAGACTACAGCTCATTTAAATTCCTTTCGTTACTTAAATTGCGTAAGAGGTTTCACACTAATTAAGTTTTTTAAATGTAAATTTTTAAAAATTACGTGGAGCAATAATAACTGTCATCGAGTCGTATATATTTGTTTGAAAAAAAAAGCCAAGAAAGCCTGCTGCATGTCTTCATATAATCTTCCCAAATGATTTTTTTTCGAATTGAACTGACAATAAGCAAAACCTGCTATACTATAATAAATATATTAATGTTTTTTTTAAACTTGTGTGTGAGAATTAATGTATATATCCACACAAGAGTTTTTTTGATTTGTTGCGTGTGCTGTGGCATGCAATTTCTTAAATCCTTGCAAAATTACAAAACATTAATTAGTTCGCTGATTCACAACGTTCGGAACTCAGGACAAAAAGCATCACACTTCAGCACATTGGTTGAGGTGATTAATAGCCAAAGAGGTTATGTCTTCCTTCTATTTACTTATGCAAATGGCATTCATTGCATGTATTTATTCACTGCTAATTAATTGTTAAAGGACACGATATCAAAGATTAGAAAATAGGAAAATAATTTCAGTGATTGCAGTTAAAAGAGGATGTGTGTATATGCGCATGAGCTTCGACCTCAAGTACGACCTTTGGCCCATTAAAAATGAGAAACTTTATTGGAGATCCTTAATTTGACAAACAGACGATGCTCATGCTCATACCTTGTACGGATGTAATTACACTGACTGATCCATCTTTTATCAATCTTCTTTAACAACAATGCCCAATAAATAATAGTATTGCATCATTTAACGATGATAAAAAGGCACTCCTGAATCACCTGAGTCGAGCGCATTACTGTTATTGGGCATCTACTTAGCTGCATGATAATTATCAAAACAAAGATCGCATTATTGCAGCAGGTAATAGCTTAGTGCAAATACTATTCAACCATCCTCCAAACCTTTTTTTGTTCCAATCATTTTCTTAACGAACTAAGGATGTTCGTAGTACTGCAACATAGTTGACTTCATTAACCGTTGTACGCTTGAGTATATGTCCATGGAAAATGCTGCAATAAACTCAAGAAGATCCATACTAATGCATCAGGTATATCTGAAGTCTTTTAGTCTGCAGACCGGTATTAGCCAGAGGACAAAAGGGATTTCGTGATATGATCTGCAAAAAATAGTTGCACATGTTATACATCAGAGTTATATGGTCTCCTCCTGTACATTTTAGAGTTGACCGTTCCTCTCGTTCATTTCATTATCCTCTGCAGGAAGAAATATCTTTTTTTTTTGCTGCCGCTTGCAGCCTGTGGTCTGGCTGGTGTCCTTTTTCCTGCGCACAAATATGTGCAAATAAAACGCATTTGCTAAACTTTACATTCGAGTTTACAGTCAACAATAGTGGTGAATGTACAGTAGAGTTTGTGTGCACATGCACTTACATATTATGTACCCCATCATTCAATAGCTTTACTCCGTGAACATGCATGCTTGAATCAAAATCACGTTTCCAATCCCACAAAACCGTAAACAGATGCAACATTTTTTACTGCATAGCTTTTTTACTCAGTCCACATATGCACATCCAACGAGCAATGCAGTATTCCATGGAATGCACAGTGAGCAAATCGATTCGCACATTATTACCACCACTCTACTCTCGAAGAAAATAAGCTCGAGCTGCAAACAATGCATCCATCGAATACATCTTTGATTAGCGATTTCATGCACTGCGATGCAGAGTGAAAATCCATCACCGAAAATCCCATGCTTCGTTTCAATTTTTACTCATTTTACATTCCTTTTTAACACAATGCCGCATTTGTTTAAGAGGATAAGAAGAGTAAGAGGGAGAGTTTTTATGTTATTTCTAATTCAAATTGTGTATATCCGTTCGTGTGCTCACAAATGTATGCTTACCTTCCAAGCACTTTTACTCATTGTATTCTTCTTTTTCATCATCATCCACCACCATCCACACCTTGATTTTTTTTGGGTTTTGCCACAGGATATTGCATTTCGTACGCTAACAGCAATTTCACAACGTACGCTCTTTTGCTACTCTTGCTTTAGCTTTATTTTATTTATTTTTTATGAAAAGATCATGAGTACATTACGACCACGCTTTGTTTGAAAAAGCGGCATGCATATACGATATTTATGCACATCCCATTGTTACAATCCATTTTGGCATTTTAACACTCGCATATACGACGGATTGGAACGGAACGTCAAATAAAAATCTCCAAGTTGTAAAAACTTAACACGAGTAGAAATTACATTTATTAAGTCATATAGAAAATTTCGGGAGGAAAATGGAAAAGTATATAGGTACACAACAGACCGTGTCCAATGCAGAAAGCAAAATCCTCATCATCATCGTCATCACCGCCACCATCAGCGGTGAAAAAAAATCAGCAATAGACAGTTGAAAAACGTTAGTATACTAACAGCAATATATATACCATAGACCAGCATATATAGTCAACTAACAGAAGCACTGAAAAAAATAACAAAAAAATAAAATGTAAAGTGAAGAGCCAGCAGGCACAATAGACAGATGAGCATAATAGATGTATGCATGGATGCATTTTATGTACCTATGAAAAGAGAGGAATTGGAATACTATATGTGTATGACTTTATCTTAAAAAGTGAATAAATACGAGTATGCTAAAAAAATGTGAATGTGTATATATATATATAATATATATTCACTCTCACTGACAGCAAAAATGTATATTTTTGGTGCGGTACAAGGAGTAAAGTGATGTCCATAAACTTCATTGTTGTAAAAAGCTTACGTAATAATATGGTTTGTTGCAGAGAGGCACACAGGCTTATACGAACATGAATATATTTATACTAATACCACCGAACTCCAGCCTTTATATCTTATATAGTTTTGCACTTGAGTACAATGTAGAGTGAGCCGGGGTAAAACACCAACTTTTTCATAAGCAAAAGCAGGGGAGTAAAACCACCAAGGCATGTAGAGAGGATGAATATCTGTGGATTGGATACATATAGAGACGAGGAGAGAGACATAAGATAACAACACTCCTTTATAGTCGGTATTAGTTTTGTAAGGATTTTCTCTCGTGTTCTGTCATGGACATATTATAGCAATGGCTGGCTGGTTTGAGATGCCTCAACTTTTATATTGCTGTTGCTCTTGTGTTCTTGCTCCTATTTGATATCTCTCTCTCACTCACTCCCTTTTGTAAATGCATTTACAGAGTGAGAGCATCATCATGCCAGGCCAAGCTGGCTGGTAGAACGAAAAAGCAGCCCACTCTTTTGCAGCTCAGCATTATACTTGTTTGCTCACATAAAATAAATGGGAGGCAAGGCAGAAGGAGAGGAGAAGTATGGATAGTGTTCCGTCGTCGAATATGGAAAAGTGTGAGTCTGCTCCTCTGCGTATATGCATGAAGGGAACACAATGAGCCGCACACGGTCTCACTTCAGTCAGTCTCTCGTCTCATCTCATGCATCTTGCTTGCGCCTTTCCTTGCTTACTCATTCACTTACAACAACGTTTTTTAGAGTATTTTTTGATGTAAAAAAGGAGGTTTTTGTTTGGTGGAACTAGCAAAAGTAGTAGTAGTAAAGTGGTCGTCGTTTTTTTGGATGGGGGATGTGGAAGGAAGGTTATATTATTTTTCCTTGTATTCATCATCAACAACAATAACACCAGAAAGTAAAAGACCATGACTGCTCCTTCATAGAGTTCCTAACATGCACGATAGCATGATCATCGTCCTCATTATCAGCATCAGTTGTTGGAGCTAGTCGTCGTCGTATGGACATGGAGTGCACACACACAAACACATTTTACTCTCCTTTCTACAATTATTACAACAATGAACTGAAGTAGTAGAAGAAAAAAAATAAGCCAGAGCATTCAAAAAGTCAACAGCTCTAAAAACGGCTTAAACCCTACTCAAATCGCCATTACACAGACATTTCGTCTTATTTGCGCTATCATTGCCACACATAAGACAAAAAACACCAAGAAGTCGTTTAGTCCAAGAAGTCAGAGGGGATATAATTCTCGTAAGTATTTAGCTTCATTTCCACTTGTACCCAAAGAAGATTCATAAACGCTAATGCTTCTCTCTGCAAAAAAAAAGAAAAAATACAGAGTTCGCAACGTTTCGTTTAGAAGAAGAGAGGAACAGCGCAGAGAGTGTGTTGGTTTGGTTTGGTTTTTGTTTTCCGTGCTTTTCCCGACGAGTAAAAGTGTGCAAAAGTATATTGTGACGATTTCGGTGTGTGTTTCCCATTATTTCCCAGCGCATTTCACCCTTTTTCCATCCGAAACATAATAGGCCCTCGATTCCTTTTTTCACACACGATCCTCTTTTTTTTTCTTCTTCACCAGGAAAAAAATGAAATCAAATGTTAACAAGTAAAACTCGGCCAGCTCCTTTTCACAAAAGAAAACAGATCTTTTTCCCCTCCCATATCCCCTTCTTGTAAGAGAAAACTTTTTTCTTCTTCTCTGCTCTGGAAAAACATCTTACTTTCCCTGAGAGCGGAGTAAAGTGTTATTGTACAGCAGTGCTTCACTCTCCTGTACCTTTTGTCATGTAGCCGGTTGTCCAGCTGGTGGTGGTGGTGCATGGTGCTAATGACTTGGGTTGTCGGCAACCAACGTGAACTACAAAAGGTTTTTACTTTTTTATATACTTTCTCTCCACTCCGAGTTTCCACTGAAAACAGAAAGGAACTTTAAGTTCAAGATAAAAAAAATAGTAGCAAGCAATCCGCTTCATCGTCTTTTCCGCGGCTGCTGGAATGTCCATGCAAAAGTAAAACATAGGTTTTTATGTGATAGAGAGGCACACGCTCTCTCGCTCTCTCTCTCTTCAACAAGAAAACATCACACATAACCAAAAAAATATCCCTTGTGGACGGAACTCTCTTCTTCTTCTCCTCCTCCTCTTCTGGACACTTTCCTTCTCTATTCCAGCCAGTATTAGATTGGTGAGGATTCGCCAAGAAAAAAAGTAGACATTTGAGTGTCGTGTCGTGTGTGCAACCGTTAAAGTAGCCTAAAAAAGATATATCCTCGCAGCGATACACAAGAACATTCAGTCAGTATAAAATTTCACTGCAGAGAGCAGCCAAATGAAAGCATGTTGTGTGTGAGCTGCTTACAGTGATTCCTTCTCTTCATCCCTCTCCATTTATCCCTGTACCTATATTGAATCAGATCTCAATAAAAAAGCGAAGTAGACAAGAAGGTTTTTTAGAGCATTGCATGACTTCAATTTCCAATAGTGTCTGCTCCGCTGGATTGGATCATTACATCGCATGACCTCCACTTCCTCACTATATTTTTTTCGCGTCTGGAAGACTCTCGTCGTGTCCCTTTTGTCCGTGTCTCCGATTCAGATTCTTTCTTCCGTGCACATTAAGTATTAAGGTACAAAATATATATACGGAGACTTCACATTCTATTTATTACTTGCTGTCCTACTTTTCGCCCAAGACAAAACTTTTTATTTCCGTGAAATAGGGATTTTTCAGAGATTTTACTTTTTGCAATCCATATTATACCACAGTAAGCAGTCTAGTAGTATTCTTCTGATGTGAGATTGTCCTTGTCGTTTTGGTCGATGCGGAAAACTTTTTTTGGGGGCTAATATATGTAGGTGTACCATATAGTGGGGAAGTGTGCTAGGATTTTTTGACAGATATCTGATTGGAGAATTGAGTCCGTCGTGTGTGCTATAGTGAGTGATTGCGGTGATTGTATTACTTATACATGTTATGAGAGTCGGAGAAGGAACGGTGAGATCGTATCGCGTTACTTGTGCATGCAAAGCAAGTCTTTGATGATCACGTGGAATTAGTTTTGGAGGAACAAGAGAGAACAAGAGTGAGAGAGAACAGGGGAAAAGTTTTTGATTGCCTTAGTTCGGGATAATGAAAGTTGGTGACATTAAGCTAGATAAATCATTAGTGGAAGCATAACTGGACTCAGTGTCTCTATGTGTTAAAAAGCGTGGTATTTTTCTCCTAAAAAAACTTTCCTGTGCGCTACTTCACAAATTTTTTTCTTTCCAGAAAGGTGTGGGACGTGAGCAAAAAACTAAGGAACACATACGAACTGTACGAACGAGTTTATAATAGTGCTTTTACAAATTATCCACTCTTCCATTTACTTAAACACTACTACCTCGTTAGGTAAGCTGAAGCTAATTGAGTTTTTTTGGGTGATAATTTCAAGTTGTGTTTTGTCGGATTTCGGTGGTTTTATAAAGAGGAGTGCATATATAAAAATATTATGGATCTGAGGTTACTGGTGTTGAGCACATGTGAACGATAATAATGCAATATATAATGTGCATAAGGCACGTGTATATTCCTTCTAAATTCCCTGCATCTGTCGCGTGTGTAACACGTTTTCAGTCGAAGTATTGCAACCCTTCGTAACTTCACTTTTGAGAAGTTGACGACGGTTTGAGACATATCGACCAGGTCAACGTTTCGGTCAAAGATATGCAAGTTTTGATATATTTGGAAGGGTGATCATGTTTGATGCTGGAGATCGGTCTGTGTGATTCATGTTCGTCTCGGTGAGTTTCAAAGGTTGACATTTTTCGATTGCAAGAGCTCTACACGATCAAACATGTTTGGAGAGGTTGAGGACCGCCTCATACCGTCCGACATGATCTTATTGAATAAATTTGTTGTAGAGAACATCTACAACTCTTTTTATTTGAACGAGGACGAAACATGAATGTTCAAAGGGGAACAGGAGAAGTTTGTTGGCCAGACAAAATGACTGGCTCTTGTGTCTTGCATTGAGGACGGAGCAGAAAATGGAACCCTTTTATCTAAAGTGTACATTCCAATGAAACTCGATCCTCTCCATTTTTTTCTGGACAATATATATATGTGCTGGTTTATCTATCTGGTTTCTGGCTTTGCTTTCACCACTGATATATTTCAGGGAAGCGTGTAGAGCACACACACACACACAGTCTTGTCCCGTTGCGCCTTTCCTCTCCTCCGTTTTTTATTGAGAGTGACACAAGCTTTTCCTCCTTTTTTGCAAGGGAAATTGGCGAGAATTTCTTGTGAAAGGGAATACCTCATAGAGGAAAGTGGCAAGACCACATGGAAAAATAAATGTACACAGCGGCTTTCTATTATTGTCGTACACGCAGGCACACACATATGTACTTTAAGTGCGGAGATAGATGTGTCGTGAGGATGCGGGGAAAAGAGTATAAAAGAGGAAACGGAAAATCTTATGCATAATAGATGCTTACAGCTTTCATATATGATGGGACATGGAGCACATACAGATATATCTAGTCCAACGGTCTTTCACCAAAAAAAGAGAAAAAAATTGAGGGTCTGGAAGGAAGTACGCATGAAATGGCCTGATGTGATGTTGAGTGCATTCACATAAGCACAGAATGAAAGATGAGCATGAAGTAAGTGAATGGTTCTGGTTCACTAGTTCATGTTCTTCTTTGTTGACAGAAGCGAGTATCAAAGCATTTTTTATATATTTTACTTCCATGATGAGTTGTCCGAACTTGAATAGAGGAACCAGCAGCTTGTCAATGATTGACATGTTATGTCTACAAGGTTCCCCTTCGAGATTCCAGACTTCCAATTTCACATTTAGTTTTTCATATTTTATGCTTTGTGATATCAACGATGACCACGTTCATCATGTTGATGATTTCCAAAAAGTTGATAAAGTAAAATCTAAAAAGCCACGATTCGTCAGCGTGACCCCAAACATAAAGTATGATGTAATCCAATCCAGTCAAATCATCGCACAGCTTATGTTCTTCAGTTTTAAAAGAAAGGAAACATTTCTTGCTTAAAAAGTAGATTGTTCGAGCCAAAGTAAATATTCTACGAGAGAGAAGTTTATTATCCAAGATTTCTTATCGAACTCACTTGAGCGAAATATTTTATGTGAATGGAGTAGACATGTTTTACTCTCCGTGTATGATATGTCTGCATACTATTCTAGAAGTGATGAAGCTAGCAAAAGCTGTCAACATTTTTTCAACTCTCTTAAACGATAAGAATCAGTTGGTAACATATATGGGATCCTACGTCAAACGTTATTAGAATCGTTGATTTTTATTTTCTGCACCTCATAAAGTTGACAAGAAAGAACGAGAATATCTCAATTTGCAACATTACACCAAGGCATGTTCCAAAAAGCATCTTCCTTCGTACAACACCCTTTTTTCATCTTTTATCACTTACTCAAATGGCTGACGAGGTGTTGGTTACTCAATCCACATTCATCCTCCACTCTCCGTATGAATTGCGCACGAAACCTTGTCTTGTCTGTCTTATCAAATTATTCGCAAAAAACAAATACTCCTCGCCTTTATGTACTTAATATCCTTCCTTGTCAACAACGGTCCCATTATCGTTCCTAATTGTAACAAGTTTTTGAGTGTGCTGCTGTGTCATCAAATGAAAGAACGGAGTTGTGTATCCTCCTGCACTGCATACGCAAAAATGTAATGATGACACTGCAGAAGAAGAAGAAGAAGAGCAAAGTGCAAAATGTTTTATGAATGTATTGTGAGCAAATGTGGGATTTTCTTACGTACAAAGAACCCTTTTCCTCCTAAATGAGGTTCAGAGAGAAGGAGGTACGGACTCCAAATGTAATGTCGTTGTCTCTTGTCTCTATCTTTATTTATAAGGATTTCCCGGATTCTAGTCCATGTAAATATCTATTCAAATAACGTTCATCTTGTGAAGAGAATCCTCCATTGCTCTGTACTACATTTCAATGGAGAGCATATGCAAAGAGTGATCCAGAGAGGAGGAAAATGTGTAGTCGTGAGAGTATAATATTATGTACTTGTAGCAGAAATGGAATGGCAATGGCAGTGGTAACAGCAGTCATGAAACTTTAATGCCGTTCCATGTCATTTTCTGTGAAATCCATTTACATACGCATATTATTTGTCCGACGAGAGCACAAAAGTGAAGTGGGAGAGAAGAACTTTGACCGGATATGGAACTTCTTCTCTCTCCTGCTTCCAGTATCCATTAACCTTCTCTCCATCGCCTTCTCATATCATTACTATTACCATAATATTCTCCTCACATGCTACACTTATTTTTCCTCTGTGGAGGCGCCTCAGATTATCCAGATTTTTATATAAAATTAAAAGTATCTACTCTTATATATACTCTGGTATAGCCGACGTCGCCGCTGAAAAAATAAAACTTTGTTCCAATAGTCACGTCCCGGAGAGTATTCGGGATTTCTTAGAAGTTTGAGAGGAGGAATAAGAGCAAGTACAATTCCATGTTTCAATGCTTTTGTTCGTTCCTTTTCTCGTGCCTGGATTCATGTTTCCCATATTTCATATACATCACGAATCACGATCCATTTCTTTCTGTACGATATTTTTTGAGATCTCATCTTCTTGGACGATTTCGTAAATTACTTTCCTGATTTTTAATTTTCATATATCCTCTGTCATACAGCCACAGTGTTGAATGAGAATGGGTGTTTAACGATGGATTCTTCTATCTTCTCTAATTTGCATCCTGAAATATTAATTCAATGCAGTAGTGTAGTCGAGTCGAAAGGGAATCACTTTTCCATCTCTGCTCTCTGCTCAGATTTTAGATGGACGAGGAAATCGTCTCGTTGATTGGAGCAATTCATGCGGCAAAATACATGCTACATTGACCGTATTTTACCATATTCTTCCTTGAAACGAGAACGTGATAGCTTTTAGCCTTTTCCTCAATACATAGACTGAGCATATCTTAGCTCTTCGCTTGCTAGTCTGGCACACGGGTTTGGCGTTTGCTGCATTATGACTAACAAAAATATAGGAAATGGTTTCGTTGGTAGGATTTTTTATTACGTAAAAGTGTGTATACGTTTCTCGGAGTTTAGCCTTGTTAACAAGAAAGTGTACCCGAAGGAAACAAAAGCAATAAATTATTTTTTTGCATATGCATAATTCAGTGTATGGCTGAAGTTGTGTCTGGTATAGCTCTCCTCTTTCCATCTCTGACTTTTCACATTTCTTGGAAGAGTTCTTGAAACGGACGGAGAGAGAGAGAGAGAGGAAAATATACCATTGCCGGCTTCCAGTTGTTCGGGGTTTAAGTCCTGTCCTGACAATGCCGGAAGAGCAGAATCAGTCAGATCAATGCTGTTGGAGTGGCGTGTGTGTGCTGGTTTTGGCAGAGTATGAAAGCAAAGTCCAATGTCATGAAACTGAAGCCACGCTTAACACATTCTGCATTGTCTGCTTCTTGCTTCCTATAAGAAGGAGTATATGACGTTTCAACTAACATTCCAAATTCCAACCCAAATTGTGCGGATATATAGTGGCGTAGATATACAGTCTACAATGTCTTTTCATTCATATAATTGGAAATCTTTCGCTGCTGTTTCAAACTCGGGGTCTCTTGGAAGGAAGACAAAAAACTAATTGAAGACTAAAAGTGTTAAATAATAAATTACACAGAGAGCTACTATAACTGCAGCTTCTAAAGAATGTTTTGGCTGCGTACATGAGAGTCCATTTATATTAACACCTACCATCTTTCAACTTGAGACCTCACACAATATTGGCAAAAGAACTTCAAGTCAAGATCTACGAATAATGGATCTAATAATACAAAACATAAGTTTGCAATATGTGTGCAAACTAGCTGAAATGTGCACATATGCATAATCCTTCTCGCAAATTTTTTTTCTTCCTCCTCAAACAAAATAGGAGAAGGTTAAATTGAGAGGTCTCCTGCCTATTGTCGTCATTGTGTTATATATAAGTAGTCATCATGATATATCCTCCTCTCCTCACAGACTCGACAAGTGACTAATCCACTTCTGATCTACCTGGGGATTTGCGAGGATATGTGCGTATGCATAACTTATGTATACTTTTCTGCTTAATAACCTTTGCCAGCGATAAAGTACTAACCATTACTCCATTACTCATATAATACGACATTATTAGTGAATAGAGAGACACCGACACACGAACAAGTTTAAGTAGTGCCTTGGCATTGAGGTTTTTGGTTTTACACTCTTTTATGGCTTACCACACCACATCACCACTGCCACTAACACACCATTGTGCTGCTATTATTACTGCACACACACGGCTCAAATATTACCTCTCCGCTTCACAATTTGACGGTGCTCTGCCACTTCTCTTTGTGTATTTAAGGAACTTTGTTTTCTGCTATATCCATATCCATATTCATCAGTCATCACATCAGCACATCTGTATTACTTAAACATGGTACGTGGTACTCTTACTGCATATATTATTAATCCAGGTTATTGTATCATGTTCAGCAGTTTTTTACCGTTTTTTTGTTTGTTTGTTGTTGCCTTTGCCTCTTGCCTGTCAACTTGACGTCACCTTTTTTGTATACCCAAACCCAATATAATTGCACACACAAACTTTATCGCTCGAGTCCGCCTATCTCGAAGCTTGTATATTATGTTTGTGATGATGATACTACACAGAATTCCACTTTAAGCGTACCTTAACATCATCAGCATATATACTCATCAATGCGATGATATATAGACCTTTTGTCTGAATAATTGTGTGCTATCCACTATCCACTCATCGTCAGAAATGCGACTTTTTAGTAACTCCTGCAATGCAATGTGTGAGGAGGATCTTCCATGTAAACTATACTTACAAGGAGACATTTAGCATCATCACATATAGATTATTCCACGTTCCACCCTGGTCCCTGGCCTGGCATACACAAGAAGAGCATTTACGGATTAAGAAGTATTATACCGGAGGAGTGGATAATAAGGATTTGTTCTTAACGATTTTTATTCAGCGTTGATGTTGAAATAAAAAAGGCACGCGGGATATATTTTTTACGTGGAATATCCGACGGGAGTATGTGTGGTTCCCACTGCTGTCATTAAACCTGATAGAGTTACTCATTTCCGTTCTGTTCTTTCGTTTTGATTGTGAAGTTGAGTGTTGATATAAATATAGTTGGCTAAACATTTCATGTCGACGAGGACCAGCGTACTTGCTTTCTGCTGAAGTTCCGTTTCTTTTTCTCAGAACGTTTCGCGTAAGTATCCTATGAAAATCCGTATAATAAAAAGCGCAGAGGATGGAGCGTAGGTATATATCTTTCTCTGGTATACATGCAAACTATCAATTCATCTTTATTGTTTTACCCTGGTCTGGTGAGATTAGAAGGAATATGTCTCTAATGTGATACCTAGAATTGCCACTTTGCTATACACTTTTGTCGTTTCAAGCCATTTCGTATTTAGCTAATGGGATTTAATCAACTTCTTAATACCACCTACAGCCTTGCTTGCTTGGGAGCGAATTGCAAGGGAGCGTTTCCCTTATGCAATGCATAAAGTTTGTGTCTTGATGTCTATATTTGTGAGAAAAAAGTGTGGCTGAAGTGGTCATGGTTCGATGCGTTTAGGTTTTATTATATCTAACTCACTACTTGACAATAGCATGTCTTGACTATATACATTGTCAGTGTGTACAATTAAAAGTTTTGAGGAGTTTGTGATACTGACAGCATAAAAAACGTTCCTGGGCTGGCAATTGTTTTTGGGTGACAATTGAAATGAGTATTCGTCTAGCGCTTATACAACTAGAATATACCTAGAGTAGAGAGTACATATTCATCATCATATCTTTTGATACCTGGAAGGATATGTACATAAGCGTACAAGTGCTAATTAAATTATATCATTGTGCTGTGCTGTCTTCAGTGATACTATATACAAAGTTGATATTCTAGCTCTGTGTCTGTGGAGTTCCTTCTTGAATGTCGAACAGGAATGTGTTCGAGAAAGAGTTAATTAATTAATTTTCTATTATTAGACGACTGAAAACGACAGCATTTTTCCTTGGATCCAAGTGTTTCGGGTAATATTCATATTTTCATATTTCTAATTCCTAATGAGCTCGGAATTGTACGCGTGGCAGGGTATATGTACCTATGTTCTTTACAATCCTTTTGTTGCAATTTTTTGCAAGTTGGTCCATACAATGTGCCAAGATTATATAAAAATACATACATCCGATTATGTGAAGCATTAATTTCTTAGGAATATCTCGAAGGTATGTATACTTTGAAGAGGCAGTACGTGGAAGGATTAGATTTTTGGTATGGAAATCGAGTGTTTACTCTCTAAACAGCAGCAGAAAGAACTCGAGTCGAGGTATTGCTAACAACTTGAGACGGAGGAGTGTCTAGTTTGAAGGTAATTCAAAAGCGAACAACGTACACAATACCATCATTCTCATCATTGTAGTGGCAGCCTCTGGACGCATATAAACATATTATAAGTATAGAGCACATTGGCATTTATTCTGCCTGAAATATGCGTAGGTTTATAGCATTGAAATCAGATACAAAGGAGAAAAATGCAAAGAATAGCTCTCTACTCGTTCTATTCATTTCCAGAGTTGCAGAAAAGCTTACCTTGAAACATTATTCCCCATAGCATGACATGAACTCGCTAAAATCCTTCAATTTCAATACAAGATTTCACTTTTTTCTGCTTGAAAAGATCAAACTTTTTAGTCACAGAATAATTTCATGTTTCATTGAAGTTATTGAATGCAGTAGTCATTGAATGCTAAAATAGTACAAACAAATTGCGCCATGAATGAAATGAGCAAGAGTAGGCGGTGTGTGTGTGTGCTCCTATAACAATCTGAATCAGGCACACTTTCACTCTCTCTCTTCTGCATGTGTCATACCATTAAGCGCAAATTTTACGAGTTTAGCTTGAAACAATTATCGTTTCAGCGTTCATTAGCTCTAGTTTAAGTGAAAGACTGTTCACTCACTCACTACACACATTACATTCCAAGCCACTCGACTCAAACACTCACTTTTGAGCGTATGTATAAATGTTGATGCAAGTCAGCAAATTACAATCTCATGTTTCATGATGACACGAGTGACACACAAGCAAATAAGGCAAAAAAAGTTATTCAACTTCAGAGAGGGTTGTGGTTGTGACGTTGTGGGAGATCGTAGTCAGCACAAGTTGATTAATCGAATATATTTACGCTGCTTTTTAGTTTCCTATCTCATCAACCCAACAACGCAAGTTTGTACGTCATTCTCAGAGCATCAATCCTCTCACAAAAATTTGCGCTTATATGTTGACTAGAGACGTATGCTCTCTCAAAGTGTTTTCCATTTGAAACAGTGCTTCATCATGACTCATGAATGACGCTAACTATGTGGGAGATTCATTTCAATGATTTGGCCGATTTGTTCCCTAAACGGTAATTCACCTGTCACATAAAATCACTCGATTTCATTATTCAAGTCCTCACTTGTCACATCATTTTTTTGTCTTGCGCCCTCTGCTGAATACGCATGAGGAAAAACGTAAAAAAAATATATATCCTTTTCCATTGTGCTTTCATAAGATTCTTTTAATCCTCAGCACAAAAATCTTTATGCATCTCCTCGTCCCCATATATTATTACATGCAACGTTTCATACAGCTTACCCATATTTGCGAATCTCATAATTCATGCGTCATATACGTGTTATGTGTCTTGTATCTCTAATCTCAACTTACACGTTACACGGATAAAGAACGGTCATACAATAACAATTCGTTTCAGCTCATCAGCTCACAATTCACGAGAGCATAAATATTAGACGTACAGGTATGCACAAAAGGCATATAGACACATAGGCTTTGTATTTTTCTCCTAGTTTCTCCCTTTCAATCCAGTCTCAGTTTGAAGGACAGGGAATGAGGAGTAGAGAATTGTAGAGTTGCATTATGCATGTTTGCAAGGAACGTTTTTGGTACCAACCTGCGTTCAGACTGGGAACGTTGTTTGAATCCGAATTACTTAGTTGATTTTTTCTCTCTCTCTGCTTTTCCTTCACTTCATCTTCTCCTCTGGCGAGGATCATGTTACATCACAGAGAGAGCTTTATGTTTGAAAGTAAATAGGAAAAGGCTATGTGTACATATCTGCATGTATT
This sequence comes from Heteromurus nitidus, assembly GCA_034687055.1. Classification (NCBI taxonomy): domain Eukaryota; kingdom Metazoa; phylum Arthropoda; class Collembola; order Entomobryomorpha; family Entomobryidae; genus Heteromurus; species Heteromurus nitidus. Next base: position 24,643 of record JAQFZW010000859.1, on the reverse strand, counting down.
TTCTCCTCATGTCACGTACAAATTTATATATATATATTGTATTCTCAAAGAAATCACGAAGGACAGGTATGAGCCAAAGGGTAAATTCACCATTACAAAAGTACCTTTGAGAGAGAAAAAAAAGTATTTGAGACAGAGCCACAAAAGATCCGCGTTGATGATTGTTGGTTAACTCAAATTTTGCTTTCGGGCCTTCACATCAAGCTCGCCGTTCCTTTCCTCAAAAGCCCTTTCATTCACTCACAGAAAGAGTTGAATGAGTACGGGAAAAAAGGATTCCTTTCATGCACTTCATAATGTATGATCCAAGTACTATATTTTCTGTTCTGGTACGTCGGTGTTCCGTTCTATATGGCTTCCCCTGTGTGATGTAATAATGAAAGTGTCAGACAGGTAGGAAAAAAACTTTTACGGGATGATATGCAATGCATGCTGCGGTGTGGCGTGGACGAGGAGATGTTCGAAGAGCGTATAGACCACACGGCAGAGACGTGGATTGATGAAGTTGTAGAGAGGTGGGAAGGGTAGACAAAAAAAATACTGTATAAAAGTGTCACTTTGTTATTGCTAAATATTTTTCAATGTCACATTACCAACCGCCAGTATACAGGAAAACGAAGACAGGTGAAGTGTTTGGTGAAGAAGGGGGTTCGGGTATGTAAGGAAGGATTGGGCTTTGTTTTATAATGGATATCGCAATATTTCCAATGTGATTATACGCTGCGCAATGGTTGGCGTTGGCAATGTTGGCATGCAGGAACCATGGACTTGATCGTCTCGTCTTCAAAATGCATGTACGAAATTGCTTGTGTGAAAGCATTTCGCTATGCTTTACGGTAATACTCTCTGTGTGGTTGAGTAGATGAAGACGCGAAAAAAAATTGTCCGTTCCGTCGGTTCACTTGAGGAAAGAATGATGATAAAAAAGTGACCTGAGTTACGGACATTCAACGCTGCTGCCAAGTAAAAAAAGTGCCACCATCACGGTTCACGGTGGCAGTTGAAACGTAGTAGTTGCATAAAAGGAGGGGGTATAAATCCATAATCTTGTACGACACGCTTCTTTGTACGTTAACAAAAGGCGTAAATATACTTTTGTATTGTGACAAGTGTGAATGTACCGAAAAATGAGGATCATATTAAGTTGTATGACTCCTTAGGACAGAATGATGATGTCAAATATGTACGTAATGAGAAGTTTATTACCTATCAAGTCTGTCCCATAAAAAATATTATGAACAAAAGGATGGGGCTTGTTCGTTCACTCTGAGTTTTACGATAGTAAAAAGTTACTGCTGGGGAGACAAGGAAAAGAAAGAAAAGTTTGAGAAAAAATGCATAAAAGATAGGTTTTATGAATCGACATGTACTCTTCTTGTATGCATGCATTTTTAAGATTCATTTTTTAAAGATATTGAACTTGACACTGGAAGCCATATTTTAAATGCTACATTTTATGTTCTTGCTCAACTCTGCATACATACAGTCTTTGGTATATATAGCTTGAGCATTGTGAAATGCGATATATTCGTCGAGCTAAAATTCGGAGAGAAAACAATTTTGCATGGTCCATCCTCCAAGGCAAAAAGGTTCAACTTTGACATCTAAATGTTACAGGGGAATCCATTAAAATAGAATGGATGAAGTGCCAGGAGCAATTAACGATAGAGAATTGGTTACTAAATTGAGTTTTGTGCTTTTGACATGCCACACGCTAATTCGAAGAGCACGTCATTTTAAGTTCTTGTTGGAAAACACAAGAAGAAGAGATGGTCTTCTACGTAACACTAACCTTACAAATCAAATTATAACCCAAAATACGACCGAAATCAATTACAATCCTCTTACCGAACTACTATTAATGTAGCAGAGGAAACTGGGTATAACGGCGAGTGTGTGGGCGCAATATTCATGTCATAATAGGTACACAATTTATCGAGTGAAATTGGGTTCACTATAAATTAGACAGTTGCAGGAGCATTTTATTGCTACTGGAATTGCCTCATGCCTTATTAGATTTCACCTCAAAACTTGTCATGAAAATGAAAGACTCTCCTCCTCGAGAATTCAAGAGGGACTGCTGTGGTATATCGTCCACAATAAACTACTTTCATTGCCTCGTCTCTCTCTCTCTTCCTCTCCTCCTACCTTTTCCCATGTTCTGAAACTCGAAATCTACTCATTCATTCCGTTCATGCACTAATAACGCAAAAAATATATACCTATACTTACTCCTGTGGAATGCGCGACTCGTGTGTCGTGCATGGATCTCATGCTGGAGAGATGAAGTTTTGTATAATGTATAAGCACGAGCCACCACTTTCTTCACGATTTCTTCGAGCTCTTTACTATCAACCAACCGCTTTTCATATTATATATTGCATGAAGAAATATTCGCTACTTTTTGACGCAAACTATGTCGACCGTTGTGAAAGTTGAGGGGAAAGGGATAAAAGCTTCTAGCTTAGCACGCAATGTTCCGTCACTTATTCGATAGATCAGTTCAATAATCCACAGAGAAAAAAAACTTTCTTGTACAAGACAAGACGTGGTTCGCGATTATGCACTAACTTCCCCGTACAAAAAACTTTATCCTTTCTCTCCTTCTCTCTTGTCTACAGCGTGGCCAAGGCGCTTCGCTTCCCAAAAATTGCATTAGAAAAGCATATTGAACGGGTGTCGTGCTTCGGTGCAGCTGCTTCCTCCATCGAGAAATGTAAAAAATATATAAAACTTTGTAGCAGTCAAATGAAAAAATCTTGAGGTCTGGCTTCACTTGACGGGGAACTTTTTGTACACAAACTAACACTGTACAGAATTCCAACGCTGTCATACCGCACAACTACTACTGGTGGAAGCGGTTCGCAACGGTAGTGCGCTCTCGTGAATAGCATTTCCCTACAATAATAATCATCAAATGGAATTCTATTCGTAGTTTTCCAATATGGAAAAATATGCCCATGTATATATGATCATATCAGAAGTATGCAAAGTTTGATGGTATATATGTGACGTGCCGTCGTCCCCTTAGGGTTGGAAAAAACTATATTGTGTCACAAGGGAATTTCGGTTTTTTAAAACGTAAAATACATTAATATTCGTTATAATTTGGAAAACTCTTGTATGTAGAATGTAGAGAGCTCGGGAGTCTGGAAAAAATATCTTGACGATCAAAGCTGTATACAGTTAGTGACCCTAAAGGTAGAAGCCGTGTCGGAATATATGTGCTCGGCACATACACTGACGTGTGTGTGGTAGTGCCTACATGCCTCATTCCACTGGGACTTTGAAGGAATATTACTTTTCCGTGTGTCGGAGAATCTGGCTCGAAACCATACCCCTCCACTCCACAAATAGAAACACAGAGGTAGACTAGACTGTGGTATATGGTGAAGGAGCGGAGTTTCCACTCAAGTGCTTTGTTGCTCACGGCCAGCTCCACAAGAACTTTCTCCGTAAGGCAAGAGAAACAAGGAAAAAATGATACTGGGCTTATGAATCCGACGAATTTCTACCGTTTCGTCACCCACCATCAATGTTTCTGAGAGTATATATTGCGTGTAATCGGCGTGTCTTCCTCGATGAAATGCAAGACTACACAGATTACTCACCACAATCACAAGAATCCAGTCTGGAGAGATATATGTGTTGATATGGTGTGGAAAGCCCGGAGAAAACCTGCGGGTATTTCCGTTTTATGATTTTCTGTGTGAATGCATTCTCGTTCGTGTTCATTCCACTTTATTATCCATCTATATCGTCGGTGGAGTTCGATCAGTAGTAATAATGGAGAATGGAGCGAGATGTTTTTATCCAATTGAGGCTCGCAGCTCCGTTTATGCTCACAAAAGCTGTCGCGGTAGAGTGATGAGACATTTGTGGACGGTAAAAATTAGTGGGAATAAGCTTGCACCATACATTTGCAAGTTTAATACCACGATGTCCACTGTGAAATAAATAATTCTTTCAATTTTCGCACTGGGAGCTTTTCGACGGATGCAAAACTATTATTGATATATCTGATGGAATTGAATAAGCAATCCAAATTCAACACTTTACTGCAAACAATAGATTCTCAATTTGTACAAGGCATCATCATTTCATGTTCCTAGTTTTTTTGGTAATATGTTCCAAGGATATTATTTTGCAGCGTTTTACTGCATTCATTCGAGGAGAGCTGTTGACTTGACGTGGAGGGGGTAGTTGAGAACGACAGCAAACCGAACCTATCATTTCCTCGTGTGAAATATAGTCGTCGATTTGCTTTTTAGTGCACCACATCGCGTTCGTATAAATTCTTGAGATGAGCGGTTTTATGGGAAAGTAGTAGAGAAGTGCTTGTCTAGCAGCGTCTAAAGCGGCTCTTGTAGTAAAGCTCCTCGAAAACCTCTCTCTCATCCTTACAACGGCATTTCCTTCTTTCTCGAGATATATGAGTGAAAGTGATCGTAAATAATACTCTTCCAAGCGAAATCATTGCTTACCCCCATTTCTTACACACCAACCAAACCAGCCAGACATGATTCTACGATCATCATATACGAGCCACATGTAATATTGGGTTACCAGACCAGACCGCTGATAGAGACGTTTTGTAGAAAACTTTTTTTTATAGATTCTTGAAGGCAGCTTTAGCTTAGGTTGAGTTCAATATGTTGGAGAACTAACTATATTATCTGTATTATTATCGCATTACATTGGTTCGTCGCCGTAATGTTCGTATTGGCGATAAAGAGAAATAATTTGGACATAATTGGACGCGCTATTGACTTTCTATACGACACTTAAAACTTCGCCATCTCTTGTAAAAGTGACGCCGATAGAAAACAAGTCACCTTTCTCCCTAGAACCCAATTTCTGTATGTTTGCCTGCACATCTATAAGCATTATGTTGTAGAAGTGAATATATTGCATACGCGAGCTTGTGCTCAACTTCAAGATGCTGTAATGCGACTCTTGAAGAAGGAGAAAAGTGTTTATTTTGAAACAATTAATTACGATATAATGGAATGTAGAGCTTAATGCAATTAATTACATTCGCCATCCTCCCTGCGAATGAAATGTTTATTGTGGCAAATTGCATTTAATGAAAAGGTTTATACCAAGAATTTTGTGAACAAAGACTTTTTTCTTTTTGGGGAGACAATATGTTCTGCACTAATCCAGTGAAACATTACACAACGGAATGACAGGGTTTTAGTGAAATAGCTTATAGTCCCAGTCCCATGACATACATGGGTTATGGGAAGATAAAAGTAGAACAAAGAGTATCACGGAATAATGGAACTTCCGTATTGGCCATTGGCTATTTCCTTTCTGTTTTCTCTTTTGTACTGTATGACACTGGAAATGGAAACGTGATAGCCAAGGGTGGATATTAAAAACCTATACTTTTTTACACTCATTTTCTTTCCTCCTACAATTTCTTACATAATTTTCATAGTGAAATTATGGGCACTCTCTTACTCTCTTTGCGATAACTGACATTAACTACACGTGTTAATTCTGTGTCGCAGTAAAGCAAAATGGGGTACTCAATACTCACTTGCTCCACTTTTGTACATGCCTTCATTCATGGATATGGGATGCAGTTTGTGCTGCAGCTGTCTTGACATTTGCACCAATGCCGACTTGACAAAATGGGGAATTTGACATTCGCGAAAAGACCTTGGATTCTGTCGCTCTTACAGATACAGGCAAATATGTATGCATGTATATTATCCTACATGAGGGATATATATTTCTGAAATTCGGATAGAACAAATAGGCTTTGCTATATTATGCACACTTACTTACGCTTTCACCATCCTTGCCACACATTACCATGCAAAGCTCTCTCTCTCTTCCTCAGTTTAGTGATTAACATCGTCTCTAACGACTTATTTTTCATCTGTTTATTGCAGAGTAAAGGCGTATTTAAAATGGAATGCGAAGTAACATCATCCCCAACCCCAGCGTATGGAGGGGGAAGCCGTAACGGGATGGCCACCAATGGATCGAGCGTTTCAGGAACTTCCACACCTCCTGGTCGAAGCACCAGTTCACCAGGATCTGCGGGGAGCACGAAATCCCACCTTCATGTAGGCTTCATGGACAATGGAGAAGTGAAAGAGAAACGGGAAAAGTATCTCACTGCCAAATACGGGAGCCACCAGATGAGTCTCATTCGGAAGCGACTGTCTGTGGAGATGTGGCTTTATGATGAGCTCCAGAAACTTTATGAAGATCCTGTAAGTGCAAAAAACATTATACCATAAACGCTCTCTGATTTCGCTTTTCTCTCGAGTTTGATTGTCATACGAGTAGAAAGAAAGCCTTTTTAACAAGGGATTTGTTACAGTTTATAATGTTCAAGGAAGGATCATACCTATCTATCTACGCAGTTTAAGGATCAAATTACATTCTTACGATTTGCGCATAAACGTTCCAATTCATCTCTAGGCACATTTACTTTTTAAGTATCTTTCGCGTTATATTGTAAAAGGAATTTGATACGTTTGCAAACAACTTCCATTGTAGGGAGATAACTGGGAAAGTTGGGAAATGCACGATACAGGAATCAAACAACAAAGTAAAAGTTTCGACATCAACATGATTCTGTTTCTTAATTAATTCATCTTTTGATATCATACCGGAAATAATTGTGTTCATAAAAAGCATACGCAATTTTCCAAATAATTTTTTCTGGCTTGTCAGGTTACTGAATACTTAAAGTTGCAAAACGTATTGCATAATACTATATACTAACTTGCATTGTCCCATATAGATTCGTTTAGAAGAACTTCATGAAATACTTCTTCTGCTGTAATTTACTCAGAGTTCATCAAAGAATTCTCATCCTTGTTACTTCTTTTCTGCTTAAATACTATTCAGCGCATTACTGAATGAAAAGCTTAATACTCGTAACGGTAAGCGTCCTCATATGTTACACCCGCACTCACGAACTTCATGAAAAGTATGGATTTTTTCTTCCAGTTGCTTACGCAAACCGTGGGTTGTAGGATGGTCTTATCATTAGAAAAAAGATAAGCTTTACGTAATCTGTGCATAAGAAAGACATTATAACGTAACGTAAGCGGAAATTGGTTACACCTACACATCTTTATACCTAACAGTCATACTGTAATTGAGAAGTTGGGTGACTTCATGGTTGTTGAAATGACGTTTAATTTGAGGAGGCTGAGGATATGACTTTAAACTTATTACTACTTCAAGCGAAATAGTATGCTGGGTCAGTAGGTTTAGGTACTTAAACCCAAACCCACATTGGCGAAATAAGTTCATACAAGGACACACCTGGAGGAACTCGTTATCCTTCGTTTGTGAGTGAGTAAATTTTGAAACAACGCAACTTCATGCATCAGAGAGAGTTATAATTGGCGAGGACACATTGGGCACTTTAAAAAATAATTAATGTAAATATGTCAAACATGTACATATGCGAAAGGCCACAGGCTACAGCTTAGGTGTATTTGCTTCCCTGTACTCTAACCCAGCTAACCCTTTTCTTTCAATTTTGTGGAAGCCATATATCTATAGTATCTCTCGTGGTCCACATTTTTGAAGGGTGTTTCGATTAGATTTTTTTTGTAACAGAAACAGCCATTCAAAATTGGACTAAATTGTGCAAATGGAGCTTTACAGTTTGGAATACTTTTTTCAGTTTCTTCTGATATGTGAATAAAGGAGCTTATTGCAGCAAAAACTACAGGTGCATGGCAAAGGGTTATATATATGCTGCTGTGCAAAAATAGGAGGAAAGATATACGATTTCATGAAACCTGCGAGGTAAATTATTTACAAAATATTATCCTTTGGAGTGAGAAAGAGTAGAGGATATATGAAGATAGAGTTTGTATTTGTACGTAGAAGTTTGTTAGACCCTTGAGACCCACAAAGACAGCTTTATGTTGTTTATTATGACAACTTTTTTTGTTCAACCTTTGTTTCATCGGATGTTTAAGGGTCTTCCATAAAAACCATTTCTCACGTGTTCGTTGGTTTTTACTACCTTGTTTCGGTGCGTCAAGACTCCAACGGGGTAACATGGGCAAAAATGAGATTTCGTAGGACAGAACGGAATAGTAACCTACCGAAACCACATTGGGATAACCTTGGGTTGGGTTCCATGTGCGAGCTTTCGCCTACATCAAGGCTGATTGATACATAATTTTATTTATTTCTTCAGCAGTATTCATACTCGATTGGCTGGAAGGTTGGTAGTGGTAATGTAATCCTGATTGCTAAAAAACCCCTGCTGGTGGAGGTGGAGAGTATTGATATATCTTTTGAGCTGCACCGGAAGAGTTGATAGGATTCTCCACGCAATTGCATGAGATATAACGTTAGTCCAATACACGGCTTATTTCTGACCTTCTCCCTTCTATTGTTCATACTCGTACATAATAGCTATGCTTTCTTTCTGCTCTATATACCTTCTAACCCTCTCGTATGATAAGGTAATGCGAAGAGTTAGGAAATGATTATCTTATATCGCATCCAGAGGGCTTTATTGAGCAAAAGGAACTGGTGTGTGTGGGATTGAGCTGCATAATATCTTCTTTGTGATCTGAGAAACAGTTCAAGGTTAATGGTGCATTATTTGTGCCTAGGCTATTATTGGCAATGCATTGTGTGCTGAACTGGACAGTTTATAGATATTTCTTAAGGAGCATATTAGTATATCCTTTTCTCCTTCAGGCCAAGCCAGGATGTGATCTTAACGACGGATTTTGCCGTATTGCCTTAGTCCAGCCCAGTAGACATTGATTAGATTTAATACCATGATCAGGGCAATTCACACCGAGATACGATGATATGGATGTGGAGTCTGGAAAGTAGGGTGTTATGAGAAGCGCAAAGAAGATATAGCTTGTTCAATATTTCAGTTTTATCGAAGTATTTTATCGCATTTCTCGAGCGAGAAATCCGTCGTATCTAAATCCAATCCAGGCTATATAGCATGGGCGGATGGTTACAGTTCAGTTTCCAGAGAAGGGTTGAAATTAAATTGGGTTAATGAGACTTACAGTTTTTTTCCGCAGTAACTAGCTTTTGGCAGCTGAAGATGATTTTGTAGGTTTACATTATACATTCCAAATCAAAAGGAGAAATACATTCTTCTCCAGGAGAGGCAGTGCTCCTCCTTGGTTCTTGGCTGATTGTTTGGAAAAATACTTAACATTTCCAGTGCCAAATCGAGTTGGCTATTTCTACGTTAACTTCCATAATAAATGCCTTGTTTTTGCTTGCCATCGCATTCGTCGTAGTTTTCCAATTCTTGAGAAAAACAAGCAGCTTGGGATACATTATCATCGCAAAATATTCCAAGTATCAATGTAGCACGTTGGTTAAATGGTTGGAGTGATGGCCGTGTACTCAACGATATTACCGAGAAATCTTTATTTGTTAATTTAATACACCTCCTCCGGGAAGCATTTGAAGTCATGAGATGAGATGAATGAATCTTGAAACGCTCTGGTTATGAAGTTCTTCACAACAAATGTCAAAATATCGATTATCCCACTAATCGTAAGTAAACCGTTCGTACAAAACATTTATGAAGAAATGAAGCGTGAAAACATCAGCTTTCACTGGAGAAAGTAAACAAGCTAATCCTACGGCCATCACATTTCCAAGAAAGTCAATCCATTATAAAACCAGATATTTCTCAAAAAACAAGTAGTCTAGTAAGCTTCATCCTTACCACACTTAACATGTTCTGTTACGTGCTAATATCATTATCCAAATATATATACTCCTATTATCGCTTTGCTGCTGGAGAAAGCAACTTCCACTTCTTTTGTATAAGTGATATGCTTAGCTTTGTTTGTTGGCGTGCTGATTAAATACTGACAAACCTGACACGAGATAGACAATGAAAGGTATTAGTAGGCAGCTGAACATCGATGAACCACTTATTTGCAAATGGTTTGTCAGACATGCACAACTTTGCGATAGGAAAATGTTTGCATTTAGTCGTCAGTTAGAATGGCTATAATACATCACCTGCCAGTGTGCCATTCCGTGCGAAAGACAAGGAATGTAGACGTATGAATTTAGCTTCGGCTATGGTGAAAGTTTTGACATGACCAAATTCAGTATGAAAATGTTCATTGGGTATTGAGCATTACGTACGCATTTTACCGTTTGGAAAGATATGCTTATCAGCTCTCGGCGGATGTCTGTATTTCATACCCGTCCCTTGTTTCACTATTCCATTCAGCGATTTACATGCATTTTTCCAGCAAGAATAAAACAATCTTTCTTTGTGAAAGTAAGGAGAAAGTCACAGAGCCGAGTTATTTGCTTGGGAAGTGAAAACGTGCGCTTTCACTTCGTAAGGTCGTGCTCGTTTATAAAAAGCATTTTTTATTTCATTAGTCGTCTCGTCGCTTCTCCATATAAAAACTTTTGTATGGAAAATCATCATATATTAATGTGGTGGTGACGCAAAAACTAGATTTCACTCGGATAACAATTTGTATAGTTTTATATCGTCAAATTACTGATTGCGCATTTTTTTTTGTTAATTTAGAACTCCCCATCTGGATCCTCCGAGGTCAATCACGACATCGACCTCGACCTCGACGAAGTTCTAGACCTGGATGGCGACTTGGAACGACGAAAGTTTATCCGTTCCCTTTTGAAAAATGCCAAGAAGTCTCAAGACGTGATCGAAGTAAGAATATGAATTAATTACAGCATACAATTTTAATTAAAAGTATCTATTCATCCAAAATGATTGCGAGTGTTTGAAGCAGCATTACAAGCGCAGATTTGTAATCAAACGTTTCATTGTCTATTTTCTAGAAATTTATTGATGACCTGCTCGACAAGGCGAAGACTTTGTAACGCGTTCATCCTCCGACCTACATACGAAGCTTTGTAACCAGCTATTATTAATTACATCAAGAAATGTGTCGTCTTTACAAGAAATAAGTACATTTTATTCAACCCATTTTTGTCGCTTGCGTCTTCTGAAAAACAATCTTCACACGTGTACTTCGCATCTATTGAAGATTCTACATGATCGTCACTCCAGAATTGGAAGTTACGCAAAGTATAAATTTTTATTCAATAAATTTTATATCTAGTACGATTTAGCAAAAAAAATCACGGCTAAATATGGGCCAAAGTAAAAGAAACCGGTGAAAACTCAAAAAAAAATATATCAGCAATTTTTATTCCTAATTCTTGTGGGAGGGGTCGAAAGGTCGAGTTGAGCTGGATGTTTTGCATTGTTGCATTTATACGAGAAATTTGATGGAGACAATGTATTTTTGTCATACATGTCCACAATAATATACAATCAAAAGATTTTTTTTTCAAGTGTGTGCTGGAGAAAGTAGGGTGAAAGGGATGGGAGAAAGCTTGATCTTCATAAGATGTAACAAGCTAGTTTCTTTTGTTTTCAGTTCAAATACATACATGTACTTTCTCTCTTTCTACATTTATATGAGTTCTCAGTAACATTTTAGTACTTTAGTCTTTAGTGCATTTATAATAATACATAAATATTATTAAGTTAAGTCGATGAATTTATATATATTATGAATACTCTCTACGCGTCAACTGGATAAAATATCTTCTTTTTTACATGAAAACATGAAAAAATTTTGTGGATGAAAACAACAGAGTAAATTATCAGTATCATCATGTCTTTTTTTCTAGATAATAATCCGTAGCGTCTTACGACGTTTTAATTGTCATGAACAAATAGGATGTAAAAAAAGTATGAAGTCATCGCAGCATCGCGCATTAATTATCTCTGGAATATATATAGTAAATCATAATCATACCACTCTTTTAAGTCTTTAGCAAACTATTAATGGAGATTTTACTTTCAATACGCAAATTTTTAATCTGCGATATTGTCCATGATCATCCGATCTCGGATAACATCCTTCCTTGAGTATTGGAATGTATTCAAACTTCAATAAATGTTTAAAAGAAAATTTGATAAGGATTTTTCAGTGTGATATACTTCCTCATCGGAGTTTAGCATACTTTCTGAAAATTTCGTACAGCTAAAGCTAAAAAACGAGTTAAAAATTTAACTGAGCGGATACACGTGAAATATAGTGTAATATATAGAGATTTAATGCGAAATACAAGTACATATTGTATACCTAAATCATAATCATTTATATGTATATAATATATAAATACGGGTGTGAATAGTTCAGTAATTAATTATGTTTTTCAGTTTCAACAACTTTGAAGATGATGATGGCGTATGTCTATAATCTCTAAGCAAAGATGTAGGGTGAAAGTACACACGCAAAACAATGTATGATCTTTATTCTTTATACTTTTAACAAATATTTCTGAACGAAGAACAAAGTGTGGTAACGTATATCATTTTCACTGTTTAAGTTGTAATTAAGTGTGTCTACATGTGTACTGATATGTAAAATGTAAAGAAAGTATGTATACATATACCATACCGAAAATAACCTGAAATTAGTGCTCGATTTATTCCAATTCGTCAGGGGTGGATGAGGTGATGCCTGTGACATGTTCCAATCTTTAGTACTTTAATTTAATTAGTTTACTATGTAGCAGCAGATTTTCCCCTTCCTACTGATAAAATTATTAATGAGTAAATGCATACCGTGATTAATTGTAAGTTACAGTTGTATAATCAAGAAACCATATGCTATTACGACAAAACAAAATAAATTACTATGTTTTTAACAGATATTGTGCAGCACCCTTCCATCCGTTCATTTCCATCAATCTTTCAATGTCATTTATATTTATATAATCAGGAAGTCATACCATATAAAAGAAGTATGCGTCATGTGACGACTTTAATTAATGTCGATGGATGTGATTTAAAATGGGAAGAACCGTCTCACATAGGATAGCATTCTGCAATTAGCCTGCTATTCTTCGACACTAATAACTCTGGTCCGAACAAATAAATTACTAATCACAATTCAAAATTTTCACAGGCACTCACGAGTCACGGATAACTATTATGCATACACTAACACAGAAGAACATAATACGAATTATAAGGGCGTTCAAAATACTTCAAAGCCTTTTTGATTAGCGTAGATTCTACGTATGTACAAATACAGAATCACAGAGGGATAATTAATACATGTAAGAAGTAAGGTCTTACACAACTTTAATAAATATTATGCCTAAAAGTCTGCACTTGAAACATTTTAACTTCTTAACCAACGAGGTCCTGAGTTCTAGCATTGGTAAATGGAAATACGTCTTGTTAAAAAACAGTGTGCGTATTATTAAGTACTTATTGCATTTTAGAGAGTTCGAATTTGGTGGATATGAGTTCCTGAAATAGACATAGTAAGAATATAATTTGGGCTAATTGTAAAAACCACAATCCTGGTACAAATATCTTTACATGAAACTTTTCCACCTACCTCTTCTGAATCTAAAGCCGGCAAGTCACCTTCGGCGAGATCTCCCGGAATATTTTCCTCGACCCATTTCAATTCGTCTTCCTATTAATACAAACGAGATTTCACGTTAAAGTAATCACGCTTCCAGATCTTCAAAAAACTTACTGGATATTGGATTATTAATTAGATATATATTCGTAAATGTTTCTTACGATAGTTTGGTTTCTATATTTATTCGGTTTCTCCGGTTTTCCCTTGTTTGGTCGCAATTTCATATTGCTCCCTTAAATTCCAAATAATAAGTTATTAAGTGCCTCCGATACATTAAAGTCCATAACGTACAAAAAACATTTATGTATTATAAAATTACCAAACGCCTGATTAACCACAAGATCTTCCTCTTCTTCATCATCCGGATTATCAATCAAAGGACTAAAAGCGTACCTTTGATTATTATTTGACGGTCTAAATAAAATGATGATGACTAATAAGATAATACTGAAGAGCATTTGCCAGAATGCTTCATCAACCCAAATTTCCTTCCAATCCTATGGTGAAAGCAAAAGAAATATTTGAATAATTTCACACACATGTAAAGTCTGGAATAATCAAATAATCTAACAAAAGTAATACCCTTAAACAGTTTCCTGATCTCAGGTATCTAATGGACCACAGCATAAATGCAATAGATGAAATCACGGCGAAAATTAAAGTGTTGGTAAAATGACGATACATCGCAAGTTTGACTAGATTGCTAGAAATGGGGAATGAATATAAGGGAAACAACATGTAGTCAGTTTAACAACCAACAGGACTTTACAGTGTACATCAAAATTCTCACAAAGAAACCTACCGCCTCAGTCTTAAAGTTCGTGTGGTGGTCATTAACGAATGGAATATCCACCAGCATATTCCAGCATCTAGGATCGAAAGTGGTACGCCAGCCATCAGTACCCGGTTTGACGGACCGTTGACTGGATGAAGAATCTTTAAAGCAGACTCCGTTGAAGCCAATGTAAAGTAAAGGAAACCCACAACGACTATTTGGTGAAGAGTTGTTCCAAGCCGTGGTCTGTTAGTTAAAATTTAAAATTACAAACTTTAAGCACACTGTAAGATAAATTTACTAATGCAACTAATCACGCTTATAAATCATACGTCATACATATGGCTGAAAAGTCAGGAAAACTTGGACTTACTTTGTAACACCAAATCCTATGCTTACAATAACAACCAATATTCTTGCTAACGTTCTTTTCGCACACGATATGACTTCGGCTCCCATGAAGGCACCAGTAACAGAAACTCCCGTGGAGTTAATACTTTGATACTCAGCATAAAATACTGCCTATGAAAATCCATAAAATACAGGATCGTTGGTTATATCATCACAACATTTTACACATTACTAACTACCCTGGCTTTCCGCTTACCATTTCAAGCATGCCAAGCAGTATTACAGCAGCAATCCAGAATTGAATTCGTAGCAAGTCCCTCCATTGACAAAACGATAAAACTAGCCACGCTACACCATAAATCACATACAGAACACAGTTTCCTCCGTAGAACTGTGGTGGGGGATAATAAAATAAATCACATAAAGTCATACGAAATGTACAATCCAAACAATCCAATTCATGTCATCAAATAAATAATAGTATTAATTAACCACAAACTTACACTAAGTAATGGATAATCTGCCGCTGATAAATACCCATGCTCTGATTTCATTTCGACCTTTATGTCTGCCGAGAACGCGACAATTGAGTCCGAAATCGATTGTCCACCAAGTGGGACAACTTTTACGACCAGCAAATACACTCCGTCTGAAGGAACTCTAAATATTGGGTGTGGAGATTTTGGTGACGGAGAATTCTGAGAATTAGTAAAATAAAAACCATGAGTTTAACTTAACTTCTTTCAATTACAAACTAAGAACAATCCAAAAATGAACGAGCTTCAAATTACAAACCCAAGTTTTGTTGTCTTTCGTCGAAAGACCACCCGCTGCATTTGGTGCATTTGCATCCGAGGTTTCATTTTGAAACTGTTTAACCAAGCCCACTCCAGTATCATTTCGGAAAACAACTTTGTATTCAGGCTACACAGTAACGAGTTAAATACAGAATTACATCACTAAATCACCAATCCCAATTTATGTACATGAATCGAGCGCTGTAGTGCTGTTCACTCACGAGACGTATTGCAGTATCACAACGTGCTACAAAAGGTTGTTGTGGTTTGAATACGTTTATGTTGTACGGCAAATCGGAAGAAGAAGATCCTATTTCTGCCGGCTTCTCAAAGTATTCGTGCCACAAGCGCTTCTTATCCTCGGTGGGCTGCAAGAGAAATCATTCAGAAGTGGAAGTGACATTATAGTCCTCATGGAAAACCAAAACACATCTAAAAATGTGAACTATACCAAAAGATCAATCAAAGCATATTCTTCCCAACACGGAGTATCGCGAACCATCCAACTAATTTCTATCCGCGTCTCGTGCGACTGACTAGCACAATGCACTAAAAAATTTAAAAAATCAACAAATTGAAACACACTGTATGCTAATTAAATATCGGGATTAGACCTGAATGTCTGAAAATAACAATATGATTTTACCTGTTAGGTATATTTCGGAGGCATTAAACAAGCTTTTGTATACGCCAAAATAAGATTCTGTCTGCGTAAAGTACAAATACAAAATAATCCGAGACCATCTTTATAAACATTACACTCTACCTGGAATTTAAATATTTTATCAAATGTATGCACATGCAAAAGTCTTACCTGATTTAAGACGTAATCCCACTTCCCTTGTTCAGGAAATGCCTTTATAAGACAAGGTAGTGCGGTAATGATGAGGACAAATGGGAAGAGTCGTCGTCCACACATGATGATCTACAAAATAATCCCACTTACAGGACCTTGCAATAAAAATTAAACCTGTAAGTCCAAAGTCACATACACATTACGATCTGCTATATTGGCTACAGAACACTGCACGGTTTAAGGTTTAACCCAGAACACTGATTTAGTCCATGAAAAAATAATCTTACGTTTAATTTTTACTAAAGTCCAGTGAATTTTTCCGGATACGCCGTTACTGTCTGCTCATACACTTATTGCTAGATCCCCGTCAACCAATTTTTTCACAATCCTAAACTGCTGGTGTGAAGTGTGAATCAAGGAACTCCCAACTCCTGAGAGGTTCGTCGTCCGATCCTGATTTATGCTCTGTTGACAGCATTCACTATGTCCTCGGCATTGTTTCCTTTATTATACCAGGAGTTTCAGTAGGGTTTCTAAAATTACAAAATGAAAGGCAAAAGTTGAAACGTTAAATACTAAAAAGAGTTTTTAGGTCCTGTCTAAGCGAAATGTGGAAAAATAAAACAGCATTATGTTTTACATTCTTCTTCAGCCTGTTTCACTGTACAAAACCCCCTCAAGCCAAAAGCCAGGTGTATGAGGTTGGAGGTACAGGTACCTGATTGATTTGTATACATTAAGTACAAACACATTTAGTTAGCAAATATTGACTTACTGACGTTGGATGATGGATGTTGCAAGCTGGAAATGACGTGTTCCTGTTCCTGTACCACAGTCCACAGTACCAATTTCACTCATCACAGCTCACTTCCGAAGAAAGAGAAGCCCATTCACCATTATCAATGGCAACTGACGAGATTCCCAATTTCTCACAGTGTTTCTTTGCTATCATTAACCACAAATTAGTTAAAAGTTTCAAGTTAACCTAAGCATTAAACACCCAACACTAGTTTTAACTATGAATTATTCATTCCATTCTCACTTCCTGACGTTATCTGCACCGATGATATTCACTTTTTTGCTTATCTCCTTCACTTCTAGTTGATAATCACAATTTTAAGGTAGGAAGTCCTTTGGTACATGGAAAATGACGACACAAATGAATGACAACAATGACATGTCACCTGGACCTGTGACACGGGATTGGAGGATTAATAAAAAAGCTTGAATAAAACTATTAACACAATTAGTTAACTAACGAGCTACCTGACATAAATTGAAAAATAGTTTCTCTCAAACCCCCAAAATTATTAAATCGAAGACTTGGTTTTCACAAAATAATATACAATCGGATCGGTATCGGTATGAAAGGACATAACAAATGCACAATGCACTATGCACCCGATACATACACAATCCGTCATCTGACTCTGGATGTTGAGCTAATTTGCATACGAGTTTCATACGGGTGGTAGTAGTAGTGTAGCAGCAGGAAGCATGCATACACAGGATTCACGATACACGGACTTGAAACATATGACGTAGAATGGGAATAAGTTAGGGTAAACACAAGAGTTAAAGTGGGAATTGTTTTGGTGAATTTAAGATAAGCAACACAGGATTTAAGTGAAGATAAGCAAGCAATTTCACATGGGGAGTGGGGAGAATCAGATTAAGTTTTAAGTGCTGTTTAATTTAATGGTAAGATAATCTTAACTAACGAAATAAGAATTTTTCTCTGGAACCAATTTCCAGTGGAGATGATTTGATAATTTTGTTATTCGTTGTGAAAGGAACTTATTTGGTGTCATTTGACATACAATTTGTAATTTTCACAGGTGGTTGCGACTTTTGGAGGTTGGAAGTTTCTTGAAATTAAACTGCGACTTGGACGGTCAACGGTGGCAGAGAGGGAGAAGAGGTCCAAATTTCTCCAGCGAAGTAACAAAGTGTATAAGGAATGGGGAATGCAAACAGTGCCACTGGAGGTGGTCCAAGGGACAGACACAAGTCTGGAGATAGTTTACCACCTTCATCCCCAATGGGAGTAAAGGAAGGCCAAGCATTTTCGTTTGACAAGAGACCTTCGGTAGGGAGCCATCCAGTAACTCCTTCAAGCGCGCAGCCAATTGCAGGCTCCACAAATCACGCAAAAATTATTCTTCAGCATTCGCATGAAGACGATGAGCCTTACTTCACGCAGCCGAAATCTGTACCGATCAATAAGCATAATTTTGTATCTTCTGTAAATAGTAGTTTTTTATTTTTTTAAAAATTATTATTTTATTTTTTTCGTAGCCGCTTCTTAGCTTCAAATGCACTGCGCATAATGTAGTTTACCTGTGACCTGTTGTGACCTCTGCTTAGCATCCGCTTGTAAAGACAAAGTTTAAAAGGACTGCAAACTTCTAACGCGAAATTATTACTCTCAAATGAATGAAATAATAAAATGGGCATCTGGTGGTTGTGTTAGGATGACTATCCAGAAGGAGGACGACAAAGATCTGTGACGGTGTCAGAAGGAACGAAGATAGGAAGTTCCAGTCATCATACGGCTAAAAATTTGCCTACTGTTTTTAAATGGGATGGAGGTGGCAAGGAAGCTGCTATTTGTGGTACATTTTCGGACTGGAAAACTATTCCTATGGCTAAAAGGTATCACCTAATTATTGTTTGGTTGATAACTGTCGAAAGTTTAAACTTATTCTTTCAATGAAGTTGTTTTTTCGTGTAGTAACTTCACATCCCAAGCGGACTATGTAGTTATTGTCGACCTTCCGGAAGGGGAACATCAGTACAGATTTTTGGTAGACGGTGACTGGAAAACCAATGCTATGGAAGTAATTGAATCATCCATATTTAGAACCCAAACCTTCACTTTATATAATATATAAGCCTTGAGCAATTGAGCGAGTTTACTAAATTTAACGACTGTAGTATTCAACACAAATATTTTCCGTTTTTTAGCCTACAACGGAAACCGAATCTGGCCTGATAAATAATATCATCACAGTGAAGAAGACGGATTTCGAAGTTTTTGATGCATTAGCCATGGATTCAATAAGTTCAACAACAAATACACAGCATGGTACGGTTTTAAATAAATCAAAATCATTATATGTACAGTGTACAGACTCCATTTTTGTTCTTGTTTTGAGAACAACATTCTGCCAAGTTGAATTGGTGCTTTTATACATGATAGTATCGGGATCTCCGCCTGGATCAGAATATGCGCAAGATATTCCTGTATATAAACCTTGGGAAAAGGCTGCTGGACCTCCAATCTTGCCTCCTCATCTCCTTCAAGTCATTTTGAACAAAGACACACCGTTATCTGTAAGTAGTCTTCAGAATTATTGTAGCTCCTGAGTTGCTAGTAGGATTTTATGTTGTTCTAAGAAAATATTATGATGTATTTTGCTATTGACATTTTTAGTGTGAACCGACGCTGCTTCCTGAACCCAATCACGTGATGTTAAACCATTTGTATGCCCTTTCGATCAAAGACGGAGTTATGGTTCTGAGTGCAACACATCGATATCGCAAGAAGTACGTTACCACATTGCTGTACAAGCCTATTTAGTCTCTACGTAGACAGTTTCTTACAATACCTTAAAATTTGATATACAAACGACGTAATGTTTTGTGAAACGTGTAGTAGATGCAGTCACACTGTCTTACTTAGTCAAAAGAATGCATTTTTGAGCAATGACGAATCATAGAAAATATAAACTTGTACATACGTTTTAAGCAGGCATGCGCAAACCCTAGCTTTACATATTTTCTGGACAAGAGTCTAAATATGAATCGTGATAATTTTAAGTTTAGTGTTGTTAATACGACAATTAAGGATCCAATTCTAAAACGAAATAATATATATTGATTTGGAAGTAAAACCAAGAGAATGTGTTGGTTTCGAAATGAATAATAATGTTACTTTGTCGGTCCTATCCTCTGCCATGCGGCGTTTAATAAACCAACAAGTGTCGTTGGCGGAACTAACTCTACTGGTCCCTCAGCAGTAAACCCAAAATGAGAAATGTGCTCTTGCGAAGTGCATTTAAAATGAAAAAAGAAATAAGAACCAATCCTATTTAATATGATATTGAATTATTGAAATCCTCAACTAGCAACTACATCCACTTATGGAGTAAATGAGCAGAGAAAACCGATCTTGACGAATATATTTTATTTCGATAATGTTGCTAGAACCGTTTACTATAATCTGAGCTGGCGACCCATGACCAATAATACTACTTACGGCGATAGGTATTAAGTACATCTCATAACTTCAAATCTCGTATTTTCTTGTTTCAATTAAATTTCAAGTTGCCAGCATGCAACGGAACTGGGTCATTCGCTTATACATATTACAATATCTCGGGTGGGTCGGGTTATTCATAATCATACTGCAGTTACATCAACACTCTTCTTTCTTTCTGAACTTGGAGGAGATGCAATCGTTTCAACATCCCCTTCCTCCGTAATTACGACAACTGAATTTCTTTTCATTTTTGAAAGAATGTGAGGAATCTTGGCCTTGGATTTAAAGGATGCAAGACCGGCACTCAATGAAGAACCATCGCCACTGCCGGATTCTTCATGACCAGTGCTGTCCGATTCAACGATTGGAATGTCATCTAGAAAGTATAAAACATACACATATTGCATCCTTCCATAATTTCCAGTGCATAGCCATCAAACTTTCTTTTATTCAAGTTTTAGTTCCATACAAATGTACAAGTAAAAAAGCTAAAAAAGCATTGCGGCACCCCGAAAAAGCAACTAGTCTACTGAAGCAATTAATTTTAAAATACTCAGGGATTTAAATATATAAAGCTTATAGTTAAGCGTAAAAAGGCTTATCAATAGATTATCCGAGATAAAAACACATTCCTTTGAGATCTACAACAATTAAACGATTCTAGGTTGTAAGTAAACAGATCTATAAGACATGCATAGGAGGGTTTATCGTTAATCTGAGATTTATCTTGGACTTTATCACCAAATGTCGAGCAATTAAAGTAAATATCACGATTAGAAAACTCGGACAGAAATATCAAAATTTTCTGTTCTACAGATTCGTGAGCAAGGATTTTCTAAATCTGATTTTCAGGAAAATTCACGTGCGACATGATTTACATGGGCATTTCATAATTCATTTATTTGAGGGTGATTTACGTAAACGTAAATACCTTTCCGAGTTTATTGTGGTGAAGTTTCGCATATCTTCTCTAACCTCAACGGCCTATTTAACTCATTTTCGAAAAACACATTCGTCAATATCATCTAAAAGGAAAAATAAACATTATCGTTACATTGAACATTGGAACGATAAACGTTAAATCTAATATCACAAAGGACGAAAGCTTCCGATTTAACATCAAGCCAATGTGATGGCCCTGTTCTGCCTTTACAACATGCAAATTACGCGCAATCCCGCATTCCAAAAGCCCTTGAAAAGATTGCCCTTGTAGTTAAATTAACCAAGTGCATTTAAACAGTTTCCATACATAATACCGTATGCATTCTTTGAATGCACCCAAATTGAGCCCCAAGTTTGCATTTTAGCTAAACTACAATGTAACAAGAAATTACAGTAGAGTAGAAATGATATACGAAAATGCAATGAAGAACATCTACTTGGTAGTAAAATTCAATGGCAAATTGTACCGCTCCACGTAAAAGGCATTGGTTCGAAACCAAAACTGATTACCTGGCAGCTTCTTGGTACGAAACGATGCGTTGGTAATGATGGATTTTTTGAATGCGCTGACTTCCACCTGGGCCGGCAGTTCTGCAATAATTAACAATACACCATTAATTGATTTTGACGAAACGCAACCACATTTACTGACATTATTGTTAGACACTTGTCAGAACGCAGTTCTCGTAGATTTAGATATTTCCAATGTAGACATATATAAAACGCCTTGGAATTATTCGATCTAGCTTGCATACCTGAAGACTTCAAATAATCCCGAACTGCATTACAGACAAGCATAGCATCTGCCCATAGCTGATGTTCAGCCCGCATAGTGACCTCATCAAGAGTTTGCTCAGCAAGAGTTGGAGCTCCGTTGTAACTGCAGTTATGAAATAACAAGAGTACGACCATATTAGAACATAACTAGAAGCAAATTTAATTTAGCATCATCATCAAATGCAAATCTTACACAGAGAAGAAAGTCGTGTGAATCGTTTCAATCAACAATTTAGAGGATAGCACAATGCGAATAGGAGGTTGAATTCGGCTCTGAGTACCACCGTATTGAAAACCTTGAGTCACAAGTCTAAAATTGTACACGAAATTACTAGTTGCAACTAAATCTTTTTCTGTAAAATTGATGTAATTATTAAGTATTAACATATCTTACTTCGAAATGGTTTTAAGATACATGGGTGTCGATGTCTTCGGCAAATCGGGCAGCCTATAATTAAAAATCCACCAAACTTCTGTACACAAAGGCAACCTTTGAGGTGCTCGAATGCGTTCATCAGAGAGCACCAAAGTCGGCCGAGTAATTTCTTTCACCGTTCGAGCATTTAGTCGATCCAAATCGCTGTCAGAGACCCAGGATGTGGACACGCCACCAGGATCATGATAAATTGACGGCAAATTCACATTTGGAATCCTGAAGCTTGAAGGTGGCCCATCGTCAGCAGAACTTTCAATCTCGTAAATTCCACGAAGCAAAGTTTCCAAAGCTATGCATTTCTACGAATGTGACAAAGAGTTAATTCTCTAATTGGCATCACGTAGAAGGAATAATTGCACAATCATATCTACAGTCAGAGATAATGTGAATACCTTTTGTGTATGAATCTGATTTAGATACACGTAGATTAGCGATGGAATAAACTGAGCTGCAAAAAGTCGTAATTTTTTCTCAGGGGAGCGATAGAGAGCAAACAAGGTAGCAATCACGTCACCGTACAACTACAAAATTAACAATATCATTCCCAGCACTTAATAAAAATTCCATACCTTCACCCTTGTAAAATGATAAATTACACTTTTCATTAGCTCATTTTACCGGTCTAAATCGATCATTTTCCTCCAAAACATGAGTTACAGCCTGAAAAAGGTCTTCATTCGCGAGCACAGAATCGGCAAAGTCAGAAACCTTCTCCGAATGGGCGTCTTGGCTCACATTATTCCACTCCGCAAGCCACTCCGATACAATCCCATCCGTCATTTTGATTTTACTCAATAAACGTACTGAAAACTACCCGTTCACGGAATAATTATCAGTTTGAAATATACAAAAAACCAATCAAAATGAATTTAAACTTAAATCCAATTAATAAAAAATATCTGACTTACATTTGAGTTGTTTGCAGGCGATATAAACGATGATGATCTTCCGCGATCGCTTCAAATCTTCAATGTGGAACGTAGAATAGTGGAATGTATTCCATTTGCACAAAAATTATATAATTACTTTAAACTACAATACTCTCAACGCAAAACTACCAATTTAACTACACTTATATCGACATTTCAACATTGATCGGTTACGACACATTTCTTGCTCGTAAAGGCAAGAAGTCCACTAATTAAGCTTCATCACAAAAATAATTACAATTCACACGAACAATGCATGAACATGAACAGGTGATGGGTGAGAGCAGCAAGAGAGGTGTGTTCTTGTTTATGGTACGGGCCTACCATGCTGTGTTGTTTGTGCAGAATATCAGATGGTTGTCTGTGCATAGGGTATACAGTATTATGCAAATTATGTACCTTAAATTGTGTATATGTAGAGAACGGTAGGTGTACAAAGAGGAGAATTGTTGCTCCTGAGATTTTATACATAAGAATCAAGCATATAAAATGCATTTAGATTTATGAAGTGCTTTTAAAATACTTCTTGTTTTTAATTTTTTGCCAATTTTACGTTGAACCAAACCAAACCTTTATTTACTCCATACGTGTATATGGAGTATATAGTTTTACACTTGACGTGATCAACTTCACAACTACACAACTACACAACTACACAACTACACTGACGTCACCACTACCACACCACCATCTAAAACACATAGCTAAGCATGTCGCTTACTCTGGCTGAGCTGACAAGGGAAGGACCTCAGTTGGAGTCATACACTTAAACATTCCAAATATAATTTCTGGGTCAATTTTTAACGCTGATTCCAGATCCGAAGTCATTAGTCTGTATTATTCAGGCATTTGCCTGCAATTTGATACTTAAAATTATAAACTGCCCTTGCAAATACACATAGAGAGTAGAGATTTCACCGCAACTTCCGTAATGCATCCGTACGATGTGGCAAATCGAAGGAAATGTAGTTCACTACGCTTTTGTGAACACAAAATAAATACTTACATCGAAACTTGCAAAGATTTCGGACGTTTGTCTGGATGAAACGTGTAATTTTGATCATATGGCGAGTCAATGGTAGACAAATACCTGAATAATACAGACTAATCACTTCGGATCTGGAATCAGCGTTAAAAATTGACCCA
>JAQFZW010000858.1:0-39824 GCA_034687055.1 Heteromurus nitidus | reverse complement strand
ACAATTTATATTAGATGACGAGTTTAACGCTCATAGATCATTCATACAAAAGTCAGCAAAAATATATGTTACGTATGTCTAAACTGAGTATGTTTTGCATGGAGAAATGCAAGCTGAAGTTTAATTTAAACGTACACGAAGCAAGTATTCTGTCTCGATGAGTAACTTTTTATTTGAAACACACGTAATACAAGTGGCTTATGCTTACTGCGTTTACTTATTTTGCAAATTCACATTACTTTATTTATCTGAGATTTAAATATCATTCAGGAAACATCATTTTAATTTTAATAATTTTATCATTCGTGAGGGTACTACGACAACCGTGATACAATATTTGTTATCATACGTATCCATACTAAAAAGTGAGTGTTCGCAGGCACCACTAATTATTCTGGTTGGATGTTGGATAATCAATAAATCCCCAAAATAAAACATTATATCCAAAAATTATCATATGTAAATATGTAAGCTGTTTGCAATTTATGGGATGGAGGTTTTACGTTTGTGAGATTTGGTGAGCTCAAAGCTGGAAAAGGAGCTTCGATTGAATAAATTTATCATTGAGAATCAGGGAAAATCCCCTGAAACTGGATAAGACTTTGATGGATAATGGATAAGATAAACCTCCGAATAAATGAATCATGAGTCTTGGCTTTGTGCCATTTGCAGGAGAGTATAAATGATTGTGAAGCTCTGTGGATAGCCGCAGGTACAAATTGCATAAACAAAACTCGCTGTCTCACGAAAATATCACAACAAAACAGTTTTCCCTCTCACATCAACCATTTAAAAACTAATAAATCTTACAATTCAACTACAATGTTGAATACTTCAAAACTTCTGTTCGCCATTCTGTCAGCCATCCACCTACTCTCAACACATTCTTCCTCCGCCCAAAATTTAACCGCAGTCCTGTGCAATGCCAGGCTGCCAACAAAGCGCGGTGATGTCGCTTCCCTGTACGACGGATACGATACCATCTACCTCTTTGGAGGAAATGGGAATTCCGAAAACGACTCGGACGACGCAACCACTTTGAAATACTCCATCAGCCAAGACACACTGGCGGAGACGGGAGAACAGCCTCCATACTCGGGATTTGGAGGGGGCATCGTCATGAACAAACTCGGAAACATTTACTATTTGATGGGATACGGTGGCTACTACGTGCAAGACATTCTGGAATATTTTCCTGAAACGGAAACCTTCACAAACGCCTCCAAACTTCACACTGCAAATTTCGGCTACGCCCTAATCCAACCGGATGAAGACACTGCCTTAATAATTGGAGGGAGGTGGGATCCTGACATAATTCAAAGTCTAAATTTGAACACATTAGAATCTGAGATAATTGCAGATTACCCCATTCTTCGTGAGGAAATGAGATACAGGATATCCGCGATATTTGTGGAGGAGCAAAATGTGATTTACATCTTCGATGGAAGATCGATCCATAATGCGGGAGATGTGATTAAATGGGACCGCTCCACCAATCAATTTGAATTCCTTTCGACCTACCTCCCGCTCATGCAAGGAGGTTCCCAAGCTGTTTGGGATGGGAGACACGGCTACATCATTGGAGGCTATGGCTCAAACGGCGAGCCCTATGATGGCTTCCTGCAATTTGACCCGGCAACAGGAGATGTCAAGTTCATCCGTGTTGAGGGCTACCCAGGAAAGCCGCTTAATAGATTTGCTGAGACGAGTGCAGTGTACGTGGAGAAGCTGAACAGGATTTACATGTTTGGGGGACACACTGCAAATGCGAGCATTCGGTGGAGGGATGAGATTTGGCACATTAGCTTGGATCCTCTTGGTGGCGCAGCTACGACAAGGCAAGATGGTTAAACGCGAGGCAATTACTGAATAATTTATCATAATATTTTTTCAAAAGTTTTCAATTTGATAAATGAATTAAAATAGTTAGAAGGAAGGAGTTTGTAAAATAGACGTGTTTCCATTGGCCGTATACTTGTAGCATACAAATGAGCATTTGCTACACGAATATTATGACGCAAACTCATTGTCAGTTCGCTCACGTGATGGGGGATCAATCTATGAGATTTAACGTTTGTGCAAAAATATTTTGCACAAACGATGCGCGTGTTTGCGCTGTGATAAAAGTAACATCAAATCATTCATTAAATATTATGTGATTAAGAATTTAAACTGAAAATAAACAACCATTTACAACCAAAAAAATCCCAACTTCTGGAATCATATCGAAAATGGTTTCTCACAGGCAGGCATGGCTGAAACGGGTTTAATTCATTTTATATCGTTGGCGAATACGAGGATAAATCCCATCCGATTTCAGATAAGAGGATTACGAAATTTAGGTTTTTGGCACATCTGACGGACGTTTGTGAGATTTTAAAGCCGGTGAGGATTAACTGGATTTCAATAAATCTTAGATGTCAGTCAAATACTCGAGAATTAGGAAAAATCCGGTGGTGTTGGTATTGCCAAAGCCAATTTAACTTCTCACTTTTAATTATGAGATTTTTTAGCAGAAAATTAAACCAATAAAAAAGGGATAAAAACCGAAGTCTTATTTGTAAGAAATGACCCAGATAAATACGTGCTTAAACCTCCAATGCAGAAACAAAAAACAATGCTCTTCCACTCTTCATAACTTTCCTTAGGTCTGTCCAGGCAACATAAACAACTTAAATAATTTACCTCTCGTGCTCCTCGCGTCCAACTAAATTATTTCCCAACAACAGCAAATATGACCATACTTCAATCTAAACTTGCGTTCGCCGTTTTGGCAACCATCCATCTCCTTTTCAATTTTTCTTCCTCTGCCCAAAACCTAACCGCCGTTCAGTGTAATCCCAGGTTAACGCCAGGTCGCAACTCTGTGGCAACCATGTACGATGGCAACGATACCATCTACGTCTTTGGAGGAATTGGGTATTCCGTAACCTTGGAAAATAGGACGTTCAAGTATTCCATCAGCGAAGACACTCTTGTGGAGACCGCAGAGCAGATTCCATTCTCTCCTTTTGGAGGGGACATCATCAGGAACAAACTCGGAAACATCTACTATTTGACAGGAACTTCGTACGATGACAACTACGCAGAAGACATGTTTCAATATTTTCCAGAAACCGAAACCTTCGTAAACGTGTCCAAGCTTCACACGACAACCTACAACTTTGCGGTAGTCACAACGGACGAAGACACTGCTTTAATTATTGGAGGGGCGAATGACCCGAGTATTATTCAAAGGTTAAATTTGAATACGTTGGAATCTGAAATAATTTCAGAATATCCAAAAACTCGTGATATATTTAGTTCGGCGATAGCCGCGATATTTTTGGAAGTTTGGAAGAGAAAAATGTGTTGTACCTCTTCGACGGGATGGATGGTTTCGAAAATGTGACGAAGTGGGATCTTTCCAAGAATCAGTTTTGAGTTCCTTCCGAATTACTTCCCAAATTTGTGGGGACCCTGTGAAGCTGTTTGGGACGGGAGGTATGGCTATATCCTTGGAGGTTTTGGGAAGAATGGAGAGGTTCCTGGGGATGGTATCATGCAATTTGACCCGGAAACCGGGGATGTCAAATTCATCTGGGTTGAGGGCTTCCCAGGACCGAGCGGTTTTGAATTTTCTGGGACGAGTGCAGTCTACGTGGAAAAGCTTAATAGAATTTATATGTTTGGGGGATTCACCGCGAACTCCGACTATTGGTTCAGGAACGAGATTTGGTACATTAGTTTGGATCCTCTTGCTTGAAATAAATTTTAAAAAATATAGAATTGGAAGGATTTAATTGGGTTGGTTTGGATGAATTATATTTTGCAACTTAAGAACTTAACAGTGATTATGTGTCTTTGTTCATGACTAATTTAATTTTCATTGCAGAAACATCATTTTTAAAATTAATAAAAATCAAACTAGCTTTCAAAAATATTAAATTATTTTACAATTCCCATTACAACATCTGAGTTAAATGCAATCTACTACGTATCATGCAGTGGGAAACAATTAAATAAAAATTTATTTACGGCTGCATGCGAATTCATGAGACTTTCAGTAAACACGCACCATACAAGGTTTAACATGTTTGCATTAAATGCTGTCACAGAGAAAATTGTGCAAAAAGAATCAAAAAGAGATAAAAACGTCACGTTCCAGAGATTGTGCTTGATGGAACAAGAAAAACGTGTCCACAGTCCACATCCACGACCTTCGAGTTTATCAGGGTGTTATTGTATGCATCGTAAAGTATACGTTTCAGAGTTTTTTTGCGGGCGAGTCACTCCTCACCAAACGTCAGTAAGTCGATTTTTTCTAATCATATATACCACACAGCTTTCATGTGTTTTGCTGTACTGGCGTACTTTCATTGGCTGCGGATCCGGGAGGCATGGAGGGGATATATACCCCCCACGATTTTTGAAAACACATTGCGTATATGGGGAGGCGTGGTTAGCGTTTCTATAGACGGTATAGGAATATACCCCCCCCCACAGAAAAATACGAAGCGCAGCCCCTGCGTACTTTGTTCCTTTGATAATTGAGTACCAAATTCCAAAGTTGAATTTACTCCAGTTTCGAGTTTTTATCAGGGTGTTGTTGTATCGTATTTAGATAAAAACGTTTCATAAATCTCCAGCTTGGCCATCACACTAACCAAATCAAATATAAATAATGCTCCCCTCGCTCTTCCCACATTGTACATAGGGTCCACGTTTGCAACAACAAATCATCGCTTTTAGTGCTCGTGTCCGAGTCAATTATTTATATTATTTCCCAAATTTTTTATATTTATAACTCGTTTTTCACAATGTTGAATCCCTCGAAAATTGGTTTGGTCCTTGTGACAACACTCCATCTCCTCTCACACTATTCCTCCTCCGCCCAAGACTTAACGGCCGTCCTCTGCAATTCTCGATTACTATCAGCGCGCGACTCTGTCGCTTCCATGTACGATGGAAACGACACCATTTACCTCTTTGGAGGATCCGGGGAAACGGCAGGAAATACTTTGAAGTACTCCATCAGCCAAGACACAATTGAGTTCATTAATCAGCAGCTTTCCGACTCTGGTTTCGGAGGGGGAATCGTCACCAACAAACTCGGAGACATTTACTATTTGGCGGGAAGTGGGAGGACTGGCTACGAGCACGACATTTTGCAATTTTTCCCAGGATCCGAGACCTTCCAAGGCGTATCCAAGCTTCACCAGTACAACTACGATTTCGAAATAATCAAAACGGATGAAGACACCGCCTTAATTATTGGAGGAAGAGGCGATCCCAACATAATCCAGAGATTAAATCTGAACACAATGGAATCCGAGATACTTTCTGAATATCCAAAAAGTCGGTATGACTGGGACTACAGCATCTCCGCAATTTTATTGGAGGAGGAAAATGTGGTGTATCTCTTCGACGGATCGTACTACTTCCCAAATGTGACCAAGTGGGACCTATCCACAAATCAGTTTGAGTTCCTTCCCAACTACTTCCCACGCACGGGGGCTGGCACATCCGAAGCCGTTTGGGATGGGAGATTTGGCTACATCATTGGAAGTTTGGGGAGGATCGATGACGTTCCGTATGACAGCATCATTCAGTTTGACCCGGAAACTGGGGATATCAAATACATCCGCGTTGAGGGCTTCCCAGGATGGGAGGGTTCTTCATTTTATGATACGAGTGCGGTCTACGTTGAAAAGCTGAACAGGATTTACATGTTTGGAGGATACACTGCGAATTCCACGTATGGCTACAGGGATGAGATTTGGTACATTAGTTTGGATCCTCTCAGCTCAACGTAGCCAACAACTACAACCGAGCTGACGTAGACCATAGAAACCGGGCGACAGTCGAGGCTGTAATTGAATTTTAAAATGAAGCAGAAACTTCGGAAAATAAGATTGATTTATTATCTATTTATTATTTTTATTTTACATATCCACACAGGATTTTATATGAATTGAATAAAATTTGGGAGTCAATAATCGTGAAAATTTATTTATCTTATTCATGTTTGCATTAATTCATTAATTCATTAATCTCTGTCATAAGTTTGATGATTTTTTCGTTATACTTTTCATATGGACAACGTTGTTGCATATCGCGAACCACATAACCGCATTCACTACATATATTTGATTAGGGATACGGGCAGTAATTGCCATTTGTAGAACCAAAATCCAGCTTTGTGTGGAGAAGGATGTAATTACTAATTCGGCAAACTTGTTTCCATATCGAAAATTGGAGTGTGAAGATACAGGCATCGATATCTAAATCCTCATTTTATAACTTTTCACTGTAACCTTTGTAAATAACTCATCACTGGACAAGGATCTTGAATGAGTATGAGATGACGCAACCAAAAATGTATTTAACAAAAAATTGTTGCGAAACCAAAGCATTCATACACACACACCAATTTGTTGTCATATCGAAAGAAGCAAATATTATTTTAATTTTGCTAACCCCAGGATTCCATGTGAAAGGGTGGTGGAATGTACGGTGTTCGCGCTTCTGACGAATTATCGTTTGTGAGATTTAATTGGAAATCAAATTGGAAAAACCAGCTCAAATGTGCCATAATATTTGAGAATTACGGAAAATTGTGTGGTGGTGGTGGTAGTGTGGTCAAATCTTTATCAACGTCAATCAACGTGTAATTGTTATGAGTTTTCACTGCAGCGCATTGAAAAAAAAATTGCGCACACCAAAAGGAGATAAATGCTGACCAATATTCTTTCTCCGGATTTTGACTGTGAGTGGACATAAACAAAAAACAAGTAGTTTCGCGTAAATGTTATTTAGTATAGCTAGCTCACATCGTCTGATTTTTAATAACCACACCAATACCTTCATGTTTTGCACAGGCAACCTTTATTTGTTTGCGTAAATTAATCAGAATGGAGGATGCAGTATTGACGGACATTCATCGACTCACTAAAAGCCAAGACGTCATCTTTGTTCCGTGTGTTTTGCATTGACGTACTCTTTTCCATTGAATTGAGTTCGATGTTCCAAAGTTGATTTAATTCCAATTTGGAGTTTTATCAGGTTGCTGAGTCGTATTTAGACAAAAACGTTTTATGAAGGTCCAGCTTAGCCGTCACAAAGCTGAAACAAATCACGTATAAATTCTTCTCCTCTCGCCCTTCCAACCCCAAACCTGAGTCTGCGTGTGGAACAACAAAGCATCACTTTCCTGTCCAAGACCATTATTTCCCAACGAAAATTTGTAATTCTTTTTCAAAATGTTGAATTCCTCAACACTTGCTTTCCTCCTTTTGGCGACTTTCCACCTTCTCACACATTATTCCTCCGCATACGCCCAAGACTTGACGGCCGTTCTATGTACTCCCAGGCTACCAACAAAGCGCAGCTCTGTCGCTTCCATGTACGATGGAGACGATACCATTTACGTCTTTGGAGGGCACATGAATACCGTAACTGTAGAAAATAGTACGCTGAAGTACTCCATCAGTGAAGACACTCTTGTGGAGACCGCAGAGCCGTTTCCATTCTCGCCTACCGGAGGGGCACTCATCAAGAACAAACTTGGAAACGTTTACTATTTGATAGGAACCTCGAAGGATGGCCACTACGCCGAAGACATTTTTCAATATTTTCCTCAAAACGAAACCTTCACAAACGTGTCAAGGCTTCACACGACAGCCTCCAACTTTGCCGTGATCACAACGGATGAAGACACTGCATTAATTATTGGAGGGGCTAGGGCTCCCAACATAATTCAAAGATTAAACTTGAACACATTGCAATCGGAGGTACTCTCTGCATATCCAAAGGATCGGGTGCCTGATCAATACTACACAACCGCAATATTTTTGGAAGAGAAAAATGTGGTGTACCTCTTCGATGGATTACACTATTTTCCAAATGTGACCAAGTGGGACCTTACCACCAATCGGTTTAGATTCCTTCCAAATTATTTCCCACGGATGTGGGGATCACCCGATGCTGTTTGGGATGGGAGATTTGGTTACATCCTTGGAGGTTTTGCGGGGGATGGAGCGATTCCTGGGGATGGTATCTTGCAATTTGACCCGGAAACTGAGGATGTCAAATTCATCCGTGTTGATGGATACCCTGGATGGAGCGGCTTTGAATTTGCTTCGACGAGTGCGGTCTACGTTGAAAAGCTCAACAGAATTTATATGTTTGGGGGATACACAGCGAATTACTACGGGTTCAGGGACGAGATTTGGTACATTAGTTTGGATCCTCTCGGCTCGTAAAAGAGGGCCAAGAACAACAGCAACAACCGGATTTGATTGATTGCGTTGAGGCAGGCTTATTTTTTAGACTAATTATTTGATAACATTTGTTAAAATGGGGAGTTGTTTGAGACTGTTTGCATGAAAATAACGATTAAAATGAGAAAGAAACCTTATAAAGAGAACAATTACCAGTTTCATATATTGTTTTATGTTATAAATGCACAGAATGTTTAGATATGAACGGAATCCAATTTGGGAGGCTTAACTGGATTTTGTCAGCGAAATCAGTTTGCTCAAGCTCAAAAACGATAAACGCGTTTGAGGTCAAATCGCGGCGATATTTTTGCAATCTAAATAAATCTGTAAGCACACACGGAATCCCAGTTTGGAGATCATAATCCCAAGATTTAGGTCTTCTTCATGTCTGCATTCATTAATCTATATGTCATAATTTTTATGACATTTCATCCACCACATTTTATCAGGTTGTTGCATTGACGTACCCAGCATATTTATCAAGCCCCACAACTTTGAATGGGAGCTCTCATACAGATTTTTAATTCTCTCTCAATCAAGCCGTATATACTTTAACTTGGGCATAGGCTTATTGCAACAAGACATACCAACTCTGTTATTTCTTCCAAACAAAAATTTAAATCGATTATAAACCAAAGCAAGTGATGGATCCTTTTAAGGTTGTGTTCACCGTTCTGGCAACCATCTACCTGCTTGTTCCCAATTATTTTTCCTCCGCTCAAGATTTAACCGCCGTGCTGTGCAATGCCAGGTTGCCAACAAGTCGAATCTTTGCGGCTTCCATGTACTACGGAAACGATACCATCTACGTCTTTGGCGGTGTTGATACTTCCGAAAATAATGGACCCTATTCTCTCAAGTACTCCATCAGCCAAGACAATATCGCGGAGACGTCGGAGCAGCTTCCCTTTTCCACGATGGGAGGGGGGATTGTCATGAACAAGCTGGGAAACATTTACTTCTTGCGAGGATTTGGGAACTTCGACGAAGCCGACCAAGACATCTTGCAATACTTTCCAGAAACGGAAACATTCACAAATGTGGCCAAACTTCACACGACAAACTTCATTTCAGGCATAATCCAGCGTGATGAAGACACCGCCATAATTCTCGGAGCGCTTATTCTGCCCAACATCTTTCAAAGGTTAAATTTGAATACATCGGAATCTGAGATAATTGCTGAGCATCAAAAAAAAATTCATTACTCTCCAGCTCGTCAGGAATTTTGTTGAAAGAGCAAAATGTCGCGTACCTCTTCGATGGGTCGCCTTTGAAAATGTGACGAAATGGGACCTTTCCTCGAATCAGTCTGAATTCCTTCCAACCTACTTCCCATCGATGTCGAGAGTATCCCAAGCTCTTTGGGACGGCAGATTTGGCTACCTCGTTGGAGGTTTTGGACCGGAAGATAACGTTCTTTATGATACTATCCTCCAGTTTGATCCAGAAACTGAGGACGTCAAACTCATCTCTGTCATTGGCTATCCTGGATCGAGCGGTTATGTATTGGCTGGCACGAGCGCAGTCTACGTTGAGAAAGCTAACAGGATTTACTTGTTCGGGCGAACGACCAACAATAGTACCGACGCCGATTACAGGAATGAGATTTCATACATTAGCTTGGATCCTTTGAAACAATAAACTTTTATTTATTTTGGGGTTATTTTGAATGTTGTTATGCATACATACAAGAATTATACATACGAATTGAATAAATTGTGAGAAGCTTTTAATTAAGTGACGCGATGCAGGTCGATTAAAGAAAATTGAATCATATCGAAAATGGTCGAGGAGATTCGTGCGCCCATATATTACTCTTGATTAGAAAGCCGACAAATCTCACGATTTCAGATAAAAAGATTGCGATATTTATGGTGTTTTCAAAAGCTTTGACAGAGGGTTTGCGTTCGTGGTTTGTGAGAATTAAAACAGGTCACGTTAGCAGGGGCTTAAACCAGAATAAAAATGCTCAATTGAATTGAATAAATATGCCATCTAGAATTTTAGGGGAGATTCCGTGACATATGTTGGAAAGTCGTGGATATTTGGAGTTTTGTCATATGGTAGGAGGAATCCAACCTGAGAAACATGTTCAGTCGAATGAATTTTTGCGATAGAGAACTGAGGGAAAATATTGAGCAAATATTTACTCAATTTTAATAATGTTTTATTTACAAATTCAAACTCCAAATATTCAAGGTTTCACCATCAGACGCAGAAGCAAACTTGGTCAGCTTAAAACCCTTCATAAAATACAAGTTGTAAATCAGGCAGTTCAACATTGAATTTACGACAAGTGAACTGTGATGTTAATTTCGACCGAAATTGATTTTAATCCGCATTCTGCTGCTGCTAACAAGCTGTTACATCCAACCAATATATATGTAAGCTGATAAAAATTACTAGTCTCTCAGTGTCTTTCACTCGACATACCTTACCTTGAGTCTGAGATTGCAACAAAGCATAACTTTCCTGCTCCACTCCAAATCATTAATTTCAGAAATTAAATTTCTTCGAATCAAAAATTTAGCTCAATTATAAATCACCACCTCAAGTGATATGGACCATTTGAACCTTTTATTCGCAATTTTGGCAACCATCTACCCCCTTCCCAATTACACTTCCACCGCACAAGACTTAACCGCTGTCATGGACGGGGCCCGATTACCAACAGAGCGAAGCTTTGTGGCTTCCATGTACGACGGAGACGACACCATTTACCTCTTTGGTGGAATGACGGGCTCCGGACCCAATCCAAATTCTGTGAAGTACTCCATCAGTCAACATAGGATTGTCGAGACAGCAGGGCAACTTCCCATCTCGACATACGGGGGGAGCATCACCACGAATAAACTTGGAAGCATTTTCTATGTGACAGGAGGCGGGGGTTGGCCGGCGGATGATGACATTTGGCAATATTTTCCTCAAACAGAGACCTTCACAAACGTATCCAAACTTCCCGTGCTGAACGACTTTTCCACCAACATAGTCAAGCCGGACGACGACACCGCCTTAATTCTTGGAGGGAAGCTGTACTCGAAAACCATTCAAAGGTTAAATCTGAATACTTTAGAATCTGAGATAATTGCTGAGCATCCTAAAGATTTATTCGGCACTCGGCTATCAGGAGTTTTGTTGAGAGAGGAAAATGTGGTGTACCTCTTCGATGGGTTGCCCGGCTTGGAAAATGTGACGAAATGGGACCTTTCCACGAATCAGTTTGAATTCCTTCCAAACTACTTCCCACCGATGTCGGGACACTCCCAAGCTGTTTGGGACGGAAGATTTGCCTACCTCATTGGAGGTTTTGGGTCGGACACCGACGACACCGTTCCCTACGATAGTATCCTTCAGTTTGACCCAGAAACTGGGGACGTCAATTTCATCAAAGTTATTAACTATCCCGGATTTGACGGAGCCGCATATGGTCAATCGAGCGCAGTTTACGTTGCGAAACTCAATAGAATTTATATGTTTGGTGGTTACACAGACGACGGCCGCGTCGGTTTTAGGGATGAGATTTGGTACATTAGCTTGGACCCTCTCGGCCTACCAACGACGACAACAGCAACAACAACAACGGAAGCAAACACTCCAATTCCGACATTGAATCCGGATGTCTTCAACTGCGTCGGACTGGGGGAGTCGACTCATCCGTATCCTGGAGATTGTAGCAAGTACGTGCTCTGCAGAGGGGATCACGCGTATGGGTTCGACTGTCAGGAGCCACTTCTCTTCCATCCCGAAGAGCTGGAGTGCATGTGGCCGGATTTGGTTGAATGCCAATAATTTAATCAAATTCATTTTGGGTCTAATTACTGATTCCGTTCTCTGAAGTTGGTAAATTTTTTTTAATTTTGAAATGAATTTGAAATTAAAAATGGAGAAACAAACTTTGGAGCTAATAACTTTATTTATTTGGGATTTTACTTTGGCAATGCGCATACAAATTTGATATGAAAATGGTATAAAATTGTGAGAAGCTTTGCTGAATTATGACGTGAAAATAGTTTGCTCTCAGCACGAGATGACGCGATCTATGTCAAGTCTCCACGATTCTTGATAATGAATGTTAGTGGATAAATTTCTCCTGCCGAGTACAGATCGGGAAATTCCCGCACTTCACATCGGAAAAAAGTCGAAAAGTTTCAAGCACCCAAATTTTTATGAATTGAAATCCGACTAATCTCAGGATTTCAGATAAAATGATTATTATATGATACTTCTGGTGTTTTAAGAGCCTTCACTGGGGATTTAAGTTCGTGATTTGTGAGAATTAAAACAGGTCAGGTAAAATAACGTTTACGATTTCGCTCTGAAAAAATGAACCATGCATCCAAAATTCTACTTTTTATGAGAAACGATACGGCATTACGTCAAACACGAGTAAAATAAATTAGTTGTCTTACCAAAAACGTACTTCAATGGTCATCCATGTGCACCCATATTTTACATTCTGGTTGGAAAGCCGATAAA
The DNA here is from genome assembly GCA_034687055.1 of Heteromurus nitidus. Taxonomy (NCBI): domain Eukaryota; kingdom Metazoa; phylum Arthropoda; class Collembola; order Entomobryomorpha; family Entomobryidae; genus Heteromurus; species Heteromurus nitidus. The sequence continues at coordinate 27,087 of JAQFZW010000858.1, read as the reverse complement.
TCGCAGGATTCCAGATAAAAGGATTAATTGAAATTTTAGGGATTTGCAGATGTTGTGGACACTTTATGGTCTCTCAGATGATTCCTATGAGAAACATGTCCAACAGAATGAATTTGTGATCGACAATTTAGGAAAATGTTGTGGGTGAACAAGGTCTTCAAGTTCAATTTTCTGGAATTGCGACGTCAAACGGAAAGAATGACAGAGAGCCATAGTTATCCAGGAGGACCGGATGTCCTTCAGATGGTAGCATTTTTCTGAAGAGAGAAAACGTTTGTCATGGTCTCAGCGGCTCCAGGTTTCTCCATCCGAGGCAAAAGCACTTTGCTAGCTTATGTCTTTATAAAATATAAGTTGTAAGTCAGATTGTTCCATTACATCTGCGATAAGTGATCAGTCCGAAGTTTCTTTTGTAAAGCTCCCCAACTTCCAGCTGGAGCAGATATAATTAACCGTCGTTCACTCTACATACCTTTCCTTGAGTCTGGGTTTGCAACAAAGCATAAATTTTGTCCTCCTGTCCAAAGCCTAAATTTTTTCGATGCAAAAATTTAACTCAATTATAAATCACTACCTCAAGTGATATAGACCATTTAAACCTTTTATTCGCAATTTTGGCAACCATCTTACCACCTTCCCAATTACACTTCCACCGCACAAGACTTCACCGGTCTGGTTATTTGCAGCAAAAAATAATTTTCGTGCTCCTGTCCAGTCACCAATTTCTTCCAAACAAAGTGATGGAGCCACTTCTCTTCCATCCTGAATCCTGAAGAGATGGAGAGCATGTTTCCAGATTTGGTTGACTGTGGATTGGAGGAGACTACCTATGAACGTACCACTGAGACAACTTTTTGAGGAAATAATTTAATTTTTCACTGATAACGTCTCCGAAGGGGGGAGGAGGAGTAAAAGTAGTTTAAAGAAATTATCTACAGTGGAATTTATGATCTAAAGTATTAAATTAAAATCTAACACGAAATCAATCTTTGATTTATTTTGATGTATTCTTTCTCATGATCAAAATGAATGCAATAATCTCTGCTTCGGGCAAATCCCAGAAATTCAAATCAATAAATTGGATTATGAGCCTAAAGCAGATTTGCGTAAAGTGAAATCAGTGGTTTGGTTTTGTTCATCGCGAATAAGTATTCAAACTTTAACAATATGGATTAAGGGAATTCCCATCTGAATCTACCGAAAAACTGGAATAAAATAAATACCAGTAACCACACCAAAACCAAACCACTGGATTATCCAATACTTGTATAAATCCTCGTAATAAATTTGTATTATCTTCGTGGCACAGAGGAGTTGAGTACAGTGATCCTCTCGGAGATACAACAGGGAAAAAGTTCACAATAATATAAATACGCTGACTCACTGCGGCTTTTGGCTACGTACCTCGACGAACAAAAAAAACATCAATTTGTTTTTGAAACGAGACTTTTATGAGATTCTTCACATTTGCGGGCGATAGATTTTTTTTTACATAAAAGTCATAATGGAACCATGATTATGAGCTGAAAAAATTTAAGTAATGAAAAATAATTATGAGAAATATTTTTTTTACAAAATTCCATGAACTCCGGCTCCAGTCACCGGTGAAAAAGTCGTTTTGAGAAATATCTCACGTGTATCCTGCGGTCAAAGCTAATGACGTTCTAATTTTTATGAGCTTTCGCTACATTTTTTGCGGAGAAAAATACGGACATAAAAAACATAAAATAAATGCTTTTGATCTTCTAGAGATACTGCGAGTGGAACTGATGGAAGACAGAGGAACAAGGAAAAATAATATATACAAGTTTAGTTTCGTTCGCATGAGAGTGTTTTTTTTGCTCCACAAGTCTGTCTATCTTCACAGTGGGGAACTGTGTTTGCTTGAGTACCTCGATCACTGTAATTTTTATGGTGAGATGAGATGTGTAGTGACGTGAGCAACCAAGTGAAACGATATGAAAGGAACTTTTGTGTATCCACAAAATATTATGAGTAACGAGCTTCATAACAGCAATTAGAGCAGCGTTCTTCTCTTCTTCTTTGCGGAAAAAAGGCAATTGGAGAGGAGGTGATTTTTATTATGTGTTTTTTACAGAATTCCACCAGATCCAGTCTGCCTCCTGTCCTAAGCCACACGCAAATAATGCCAGAGGCTATTTTTTCTTAAGATTTTCATGGAATACGAAGGGAATTTTCCCAAAGGATATAACTACTTTGCCACAGTGTCTTGACGAGGAGAGTCGAAATATTTTCAAGATGAATTTGCAATTTACAATTAATTTGATTCTTTTTCTCGCTCATTTAAATTCGATCGAAGGTGTTCAAGTGAATTCTTACTGGAATCGAAGACAAGTGTCTCCCACATCTCCAGGATCGTATCAATGGGAATATGAGTACAAGCACAAATACATACTGGATGAAGCAAGAGGAGACTCTTTGGAATGGGATCTGAACTGGAAGACGAACACAATCACATTTACATTTTCAAGTGCGACGAGGAGCTACCTTGCTTTAGGGTTATCGAAGGGAGGCCAGGTTGCAGGGGCGGATGTTGTTGTTGGAGGAACAGGGGGAAATGGAGAACCCTTTCTTATTGTAAGAATCATTTAAGAAAAATAATAATTTGAAAAAAAATAGTTTTTCAAAATTAATTTTTTGAAGGATATGCACGGCGTGGACAATCAAACAATTTCTCGAGACTCCAGTCAAGATTGGGAGCTGATCAAAGCTGAATCTGGTGAGGGAAACAGTGTTCTCTCCGTGTCTAGGAATTTTGACACTTGTGACGATTGGCAGGATATATTAATTAACGTAAGTTGTTCTAATTTAATTTAAAAAAGTTTATCATAAAATTTAATTTAATTTTAATTATTTTCAGAGCGATATGCTCCATGTCATTTACGGATTCGTGGATCTGCCCAACGGCGACATGTCAAACCCAATCCATTTCGTTCCGCAAGGAGACATCCGTGCCTATATTCTCGACCCTGTGATACGCAAACAGCCAGAATCTGACATTAAAACGTGGAGACTGACGAGAAAATTCCTCGTTCCAAACAGGCACACAACTTACTGGTGCACTATTCACAAAGGATTTCCCGAGCGGAACAAGAATCACATTGTTGGCGTAAGAAATAAGAGATTACTTTTCTCAAGGAAAAAAACAAGGAAAAATATTCTTTTTAAAATAATTTCATATCAATAATTATTATCATTTAAATAGTATACCCCATACTTCAATAACGAGCGAGCCAGAAAATCCATCCACCATCAACTCGTGTATAGATGCTTAGCTCCGAGAGGAGTTAGTGCTTCAGTCCTCTTCGAAAGGTTCGTGGACCACCCTGGAGAAGAGTGCTATCTCGAGTCATTGCACAAGCTGCCAACAATACTTTGTACGGAAGCTATGCATATTTATGGTGCTGGAGGGGACAAGGTTAAAAAAATTAAATACACTTTTTATTTTTATTTTATAAAATTAAATTAAAGTTTTAAATGAATTTTTTCAGCCTTTCATATTTCCAAACGATATCGGGATTCCGATTGGAGGCGAGGATGAATACTACATGTACGAAACGCATATTAATCGGGAGCTGAATGAGCTTGATGACGAAATGATTATTGAAACTGGGGTTGAGTTTCAATACACTCCACAGCTAAGGTTGATAGAGACGTAGTAAAATTATAATATTTTTGCAAAAAATATAGTTTAAGTTTAAAAAATATGCATTTTTGTAGGCGTGAAGAAGGCAGCATATTTTTCCAAGGTTATGGAGTATTCGGTCTCTTCTTGATTCCTCCTCAAATTCAAGAATTTAACGTGACTGGCCACTGCAGTCCCTCCTGCACGCGGGAAGCTATCCCTCCCTCCGGAGCGGAAGTAGTGGCGACTATGCTCCATGCGCATAAAACAGCGAGGAAAATGCATGCGAAACACTATCGAGGGAATCAGGAGCTTCCTTGGATAAATAGCGACTCGAATTATGAGTTCAATTTTCAGGAATTGCGACTCCTCCGCGAGAGAAGAGTCATTATGCCTGGAGATCAACTTTCATCTGGTATTTTTTAATTGAATTTAAAATTTAAAATAAGTTTTTGGTTTTTCAAAAGATTCATGTTTTTTTCTGATGTTGACTAGAATGCTCGTATGATACTCGAGGCAGAGACTTCACAACAGTCCAAGGTTTTTCCATCCGGGACGAGATGTGTGCGACCTTCTTCTTCGTCAACAAGAGACTCCCGTGGCTCGCCTGCACCAGCGAAACTTCCGCAGATTGGTACACGCTCCGCTACGGGATCCGGAATGTTGAGTGGGACGTGCCTGATTCAGAAAGAATGGTGAAGACAGCTTTAAATACGAATCATGTGGGGATGACTCTTTCCGACGTGGTCGACCAAAGCGAGAAATGGACTCAAGAAAATATTGACGAATTGGAAAAACATCAGTTCTTTGGGGTTCACCAGTCAATCTGCCCAAATATTAAGCAGCTCCCGTTGCTAGCTTCAGTGACCATGTTTCTGGATGACTTGAGTGGAGGACTGCTTCAGCGGAGGCTGCCCTTTAGGCCGACGACGAGAACGTTGGGGGCTCCACTGGAGGGGAGAAGTGCGTTCACGCCGAGAGGAGGAAGGAGTTTTACTCCGAAGAGAATGTGTCCAACTTAAAGTTAATAATTATAAAAATGTCATTTTTCTGATTAGCACAAAAAAATCAGGAAAATTGAAATAAAATTTTCAAAATTCAAATGAGCATAATGCTTTTTTCGGGAAAGAGTCACATGTGATAAAGCTGATTCAGATTCTAAAGCTGTCATATAAGCGATTCACGATCATTTCAATCTGAAGTAAACTGATAAGAACCACAAGTATTCCAATTGTCAGCTCACCTACTACATGGCATGATTTTCAGATAATATGGTTCATTCATGTGGCTGTCCAATCAGTTGTCTCCTTGTGATTGAGTTCCCTTTACTGCTGGAGAAATCAAGATGGCAAATAGAAGTTTGTAAACGCCCATTTTCCACTTGTGAATCGCGAGTTGGATATTCAACAAAAAAAATGACAAGGCTTGAGGGTTTTGACTGGAGAGTTTCAGTTGATTAGTCAAAATCAGTGTAACTCGAAATCGGAAAGTCAATTCAGGTTCTGGTCATAGGCGGAAGACCACCATGGCATTTATACCTGAGGTTGAGCTACGTAATCCAAGTATGTCAGGCGATGAGCAGAGATCATTTTCATGACATGATTTCTTGGTTCAACGTTGAATGCAAAATGCAAACAAACTATGTGAGTATTGGTGAAAAACATATATGAAAATTTAGGAATAGATCAGATAACCCTTCCTGTTTGTCGTCAAATTTGCGTCAAAGTGCTTCCCCTTATTTCCATGTCCGAGTTCAACGTTTCACAGAGAATAAAAGAACAGAACGTGAAATAATTACAGAAAAACATGGAATGCCTTCGTCTTCTTTACAACCTTCGATGAAAAGGGGAAAATAAAATACACATTTGCTAACGACTTGTTTACGCAAATGCACGCCCAATCTGACAAATCAATATGCAGGCATTACGCATATATACTCTTCCCATTTCACTATTAAAGTCAGGTAGGGATGTCATTGGCACTTGTGTTTCCATACTCCCGTCGTCACTCTGTTGTGTTATAGATTTACATCGAGAAAACAAACGGAAGTTTGCACATGACCAAATGGACGAATGAGCTAAATTGCATGAACGAAGAGTCACTTGAAATACATAAGCTGATTCGGATTCTGAAGTTGTCGTCATAGATTCACCTTCATTATCATTTCAATTTGGGATCAAGTGATAAATGTGTTTAATTGTCGGAATTTTAGATACGGTTCATGGTAAGTGATTATAGGGAGATTATTCTGCTTGCGTAATTCAATTACACGTTGACAACAACTTCCCAGTTCAACCAAAATATTATGTATTATAAACAAATACATTGAGAAAAAAGCTTATCCTGGAAAACATTAAACATCCTGTTTGTCGCCAAATGTACGTCAAAGTCTATCCATGTTTCTCATTTCAGAGTTTGAAGATTTACCGAGAAAATGTTGCTCAAACAAATTGCATCCTTTACGCAAATTCTTTTGTCAAATAATTAATTTTCATTAGGCCTACTTCCCATGTATGTAGATGTCCGACGTTTTTCATGAGGACAACAGATGCATATAAAAAGAGGGATGTGTGAGTTCATCATTATCATTTGTAGTTGGACAGGAAAGGATGAGTTGCACCCAACCAGTTCTCCAAGTCAATCATATTTTGACATTAATTATTTAAAGCATAAAACATTAACCTAAACTTTTTAAAATTGATCCACTGGTGACTGGTGACTCGACTCGCACAAATTAATTTCTCTTCCTCTAAAATCAAGCATTGAAAAATTTCCAAAGGGAATTATGGAGCACTCTAAATTTGTGTTTGTTGTTTCGGCCACCATCTATCTTCTTTCTACTCAGTATTCCTCTTCAGCGCAGGAATTAACCGCGGTCTTGTGCAATGCCCGATTACCGACAGCGCGCCAATATGTCGCTTCGTTGTACGACGGAAACGACACAATTTACCTAATTGGTGGGCTGTCGGAGTATTCACAATCTGAGATACAAACTTTAAAGTATTCCATCAGTGAAGACACACTTGCTCCAACAGCAGGTCAACCATCATTCAAATCTTTTGGAGGAGGCATTGTCAAGGACAAAATTGGAAACATTTACTATTTAGTTGGCAATGCGTATGACAATTACGAATCTGAGGGAGCTATTTTACAATACTTTCCTGACAAGGAAAGTTTCAAAAAAGTATCGTCACTTCCCTTTTGGACCATGTACTTTGGTTTATCCCAGCCAGAGGAAGATACCGCTCTAATTATTGGAGGCTTTGTGGATCCAAGCATGATACACAGGTTAAACCTGACCACCTTGGCATCTGCACAAGTCGCTGAGATGCCAAGTAATGCAACGATAGATTGGGCTTCAGCAATTTTTGTTGAGCAGCAAGCGGCCACGTTCATCTTTGGTTTCAAGACTGTGTTCAAGTTTGACGCTTCACTGAATCGGCTAGAAATCCTTCCAAATTACTTCCCGACGATATGGGGTTCCCACCAAGCTGTTTGGGATGGGAGATATGGCTACATCATCGGAGGGTATGGGGAAGACCTTACCGTGGACAGTATCATCCAGTTCGACCCGGAAACTGGGGACATTAAATACATTCGTGTTGTCGACTACCCTGGCGGGTCGGACAATCCGTGGTTCCATGCTACAAGTGCTGTCTACGTTGAAAAGCTCAACCGAATATATATGTTTGGTGGGGGGTTTTATCATAACGACGACATGTACACGGATAAGATTTGGTATATCAGCTTGGATCCAATTAGCACACCAGAACCTACAACCGAAATGTCTCCGACAACAAACACTCCCACTACCACGAGGGGCCCAGTACACTTCAACTGTGTAGGATTGGGCGATGCACTTTACCCATTTCCAAGAAATTGTGAGAAATTCGTGCTCTGTCGGGATGACCACGCTTATGGATTCGATTGTCCGGAACCTCTTCTCTTTCATCCAACTGGGCTGAGGTGCACCTGGCCTCATTTGGTTGCCTGCTAGTCAACGGTTGCAACATGGGAAGGTTATTACGTGGGATTGTATGACTCTTTCTGAGGAATGCGAATTGAAGGAATTAAAATAAGCGAATTATAAATTTAACGAAAGAATTAAAATGTTAAAACCTGAAATATATTGCGTTGTCGAATGCATTTATCCTTTGTTGGAGGGGAGAAGTGCGTTCACGCCGAGAGGAGGAAGGAGTTTTACTCCGATGAAGAGAATATGTGCAGTTAATAATTATGAAAATGTTTTTCTTGTTAGCACAAAAAATCAGGAAAATTGTAATATTTTTTTTAAAAATTAAATGTTTTTTTCATTATGTATGGAATAGACGATTTTGACGGACGATTGAGTCACACGATCATTATAATTTCAATCTGAAGCTAACTGATAAGTACCGCAAATATTTCCAGCTGTCAGCTCACTTTTCGGGGCATGCGTTTTTCATATATGGTTCATGATTAGCGAGATAATTTTTTCTGTGTAATTTAATTCCAAGCTGGAAACACGTTCAAGGTTGAACGAAAGCAATTATGTAAGCAGCCCGAGATTAAAAACTTCTGAAAATCCAAGCTGGTTGTAGTGATATGTAGATCAAAGTCGAAGCATATTTGACATGTTTGCGACGAGATAAATGTGTTTAATTGTTTATTCATTGATATCGATGTAATGATAAGCAATTGTTAAATCCACCCCGCCAGCCGAATATCATATCATTTATCGTTCACTCAAAACTACAGTAACTTTGTTGTTTCAATTCCTCTCCTTCCCAACCCAAACACTTAAAACTTCGCAGAGAATTATGGAGTATTCAAAATTTGTGCTTGTCGTTTCGGCAACCATCTATCTTCTTTCTCAGTATTCCTCTTCGGCCCAGGAATTAACCGCAGTCCTGTGCAATGCCCAATTACCGACAGCGCGCCAATACGTCTCTTCGCTGTACGACGGAAACGACACAATTTACGTTTTTGGTGGAGACAGCGGTTTATCAAATCTTGGACCACAAACTTTAAAGTATTCAATCAGTCAAGATAGCCTTGTTGCTACAGCATGGCAACCACCGTTCAACTCCAGGGGAGGAGGCATTGTCATGGACAAAACTGGAAATATTTACTTCTTAGTGGGCGGCATGTATGGGGAAAAGCTCTTCGAGGAAGATATTTGGCAATACTTTCCAGACACTGAGACCTTCACTAATGTATCGAAGCTTCACCTTCCAACCTATTACTTTGGTTTAACACAGCCGGATGAAGACACCGCTCTTATTATTGGAGGATTTAATGCCCGAAACAGTATCCAGAAGTTAAACTTGAACACCTTGGCATCCGAAAAACTCGCTGAGATGCCAAGTTATGCAACGGCGTCCTGGATTTCCGCAATTTTTGTTGAGGAGCAAGCGGTAACGTTTGTCTTCGGTTACGGAACTGTGCTCAAGTTTGACAGCTCACTGAATCGACTAGAAATCCTTCCAAATTACTTGCCAGCTTTATCGGGTTCCTACAAATCTGTTTGGGATGGGAGATATGGCTACATCATCGGGGGGTTCGGGGATGACCTCCCACCAGACGCTATCATCCAGTTCGATCCCAATTCTGGGGAAATTAAATACATCCGTGTGATTGACTACCCTGGGTCGGCCAATGCCTTGTTTCTTGGCACGAGTGCCGTCTACGTTAAAAGCCTCAACAGAATTTATATGTTTGGTGGGGCTTCGTATCAGAACACCGTGTTAACGGATAAGATTTGGTACATCAGCTTGGATCCAATCAGCACACAAGAACTTTCATCAAACTGGGATGAGGTGCACCTGGACTGATTTTGTTGCCTGCTAGTCAACGATTGCAACATGGCAAGTTTATTTTGTGGAGAAAAGGTTTAATTCGTTGTATTGTATGACTCTTTCTGATGAATGTGAAATAAAGGAATTAAAATGAGCGAATTATAAATTTAACGAAAGAATTAAAATGTTAAAAGCTATGAAATATATTGCGTTGTCGAATGCATTTATCCTTAATTGCTTGCGTGGTCAGGGGACCAACATGCTTATCATAAAAGCGATACGGATATCCAACCGTTGTTCGCTCATTCACACTAGACGCCATTCCTACACGCAGATAACTTCCAAAAGTTCTTTGGTGGCATTCCGTAATGGGTTTGTAACAAATGCGCATTATAAAACGTACCCGAATGACCGAAACAGCTTCGTTTGAAAATTTCAAAGATGTGTAATTGTAATTATTTATGTTTGTGCCAACTAAAAATATTTCCGTGTGAAAACTATGTAAATACTCGTATATGCTCATCCCCTGGGAGGTGTGCGTTCAGGCCGAGGGGAGGGAAATTTTTTACATCCAGTGCCTTGGTTTAATGTAAAAGAAAAATTAATTAAACGAGCTAATTTTAAAAGAAAATCTTTATTCTTCTCGGCTTGTTCAGATAAAACTTGCAGCGAGAAATCCATTTTCAATTCTGACTTTATTATTTCAAAACTGACCAAATTACTTATATTTTATTATTGTCAATTTGTTGATTTAACAAATGTTTTAATTTATTGTTGAAAAAAAGACTTTTTCAATTTACAAATTATACTGTAATACATTCTCCTTTCAAGCAGATTGAGGCTCCGAAATAATCCAAGCATTGTGCATCCTCTTCGCATTGAAAGTTGTATCTGTCAGCTTTCGCCAAGCAAACATCCCTCGATCGGGCGAGCACTCCCGTGGAACTGCAGACACAATATGAGCTTCCTCCGGGGGTGACCTCCTCACAACTACTGTGGAATCCAGCACTCTTCTGACATTGTTGCCGATCCTCACAAGTCTGCCCAAAACTTCTTTCACCCAAGCAACGGTCTAGGTTTTTGCTTGTAACGTAATTCTGATTACAAATACAGATTCCACCCCGACAGGTGGAGTCGCCAGCCACACATTCGTAAGTGTTGTCGCAAGTGCCGCCAATAAGAACATCGTGTCCAGGAGCTTCTGAAGTTTGTTATGGTGGGTCTGCGATTGAGTTCCCTTAATTGCCAGCGAAATCAAGGTGACAAGTAGAAGTTTGTACATGTCCATTCTCGACTTGTGACTCTCTAATCGTAAGTCGCGAGTTCAAGGTTCAAAGATAGGCCTTGCAAAAACTTGCAAGTTCTGTTCAGACTGGAAAGTTTTAATGAACAAATGAGCTCAATTACTTGGAGGAAAACAGTAACTGTAAACTGGAGTGTCAATTCAGGTTCTGAGGGGTTATACGTGGAACACGATCATCTTATTTATATCTTTAGTTGAGTGAGGTGATAACCCTTCCACTCCCTGTATGTTTGCAGAAGAGCAGATCATTTTCATGACATGATTATTAAGTGGGTCGTGGGAAACGAAAATTTATTTGCGTAATCCAGTTCCAATCTGCAAACAACTTCAGCGTTGAATGAAAACCAATTATGCAAGTATTGAATGTAAACGTATAAATGAAAATATATTCGTAGATTAGATAAAGTGGTCAAATGTGCGTCAACACTATTTTATTAAGTGGGTCCATTAGATAATTAGCCACATACGATTTTGTTTTTGGTGAGCTAATTGTGAGTACGTTCCCAATGCCACTTGTCAAGCTGTTCAGCCTCCAAGTATCTGGAGATTATATAAATGATGATTAGAGGAAGAGCTGCCAATAGGAACCGTGGCTCCAAGTGGTGATGCCGGTGGCATATCTTAGTTTGATGTGAATAATTTTTATGAAAACAAGAACAACACTAATCTTAATGACACGTTTCCCACGTCACAGTAAATTGTCAGCTTAGTTTCGAAATATATTTAATTACTTTCAAACCAACTAGATTTCAAATTCAATTCAGATTTATATATACATACTCTTAATTTATCCCGTTTTCATGATTTTGATTTTATTGAACCAACTCCCTTCGTAACTCTGTTACGCCCACGCTTATACAAATCCCCATGGAACCATTTAAAGTTCCATGCAAGTATCCATGTACTGCTGCTGACTGTTCGTCTTCTTCGCAGATATCTGACGGTTGTGAGGCCTAAATCCCATCGTGACAAATGGAGAAGTATGATGAGCCACATCCGCACATTCCAACGATCCGATAGTGTTAGGCTCAATCGCATTTTCAGTTTATGCAAACGCCCCTTCCTGACAAATCAATATGCAGGCATTGTAATCCTCCTGTTCACATTTCTTTGTTTGATTCAGGTGGTGACGTCGTCCCGTCACTCTGCTCTACTGATTGATTTCCCTGTTGCGAGTGAAACCATGAAAAGAAACAAAAGTTTGCACAAGGCCACGTATGAATGAGGTGAATTGCATGAACGAAAAGCCACTTGAAATTTGAAACCAGGTTCAGATTCTGAAGTTGTCATAAGAGTTTCACGAGCATTGCATTTCAATCTGAGGCTATTAATCGTATGTATGTGGTATAATTATGTATATGTCAAGTATGTGTCAATTATCGTCAGCGCCCGCCCTCATGACATGTTAGACTTTGTCCATGGTTAGAGATTGCACAAATAATTCTGCTTGCATAATCCAATTCCAATCTGGAAACAAGTTCCAAGCCCAACGATCCCACACTTCAGGGTATTACGCACGTACACAAAGATAAAAATATTATCCAGATAAAAACATTCCGTTCGTCGCCAAATGTCCTGTGGTCAAGTTCTTACGTCAAATAATTACTTTTCATTGTGGTTATTTCCATGTGTGTGTCCGACGTAATTGAAGAGGACTAAACTTGAAAAACTCATTCACTCTTAACTCGAACTCGGCTCATTGCAAATTAATTCCTCTCCCTCTAATATCAAACATTGAAAATCTTCACCAAAGAATTATGGAGCACTCAAAATTTTTTGTGTTTGCTGTTGCGGTCACCATCTATCTTCTTTCTCAACATCCCTGCTCAGCACAAGAGTTAAAAGCGATCTTGTGTAATGCCCAATTACCGACAGCGCGCGATTATGTCGCTTCGCTGTACGACGGAAACGACACAATTTACCTTTTTGGTGGAGCGTCAAGGTCTCCACAGTCTGAAATCCAAACGTTAAAGTATTCCATCAGTCAAGACACCCTTGCCGCTACAGAATGGCAACCACCGTTCAAATCCTACGCAGGAGGCATTGTCAAGGACAAAATTGGAAACATTTACTATTTAGTTGGCGGTGTGTTTGACAATAACGCATCTGAAGGAGATGTTTGGCAATACTTTCCCGACACTGAAAGCTTCAATAAAGTATCGAGTCTCCACAATAGACCTCTCTACTTTGGTTTAACACAGCCAGATGAAGACACAGCTCTCATTATTGGCGGAGGCTTTTATAGTCCGAGGATTATCCAGAGGTTAAACTTGACTACCTTGTCATCTGAAAAACTTGCTGATATGCCAAGTAATGCATCGAATGGATGGACTTCTGCAATTTTTGTTGAGCAGGAAGCGGCCACGTTCATCTTTGGTCTCAAGACTGTGTTCAAGTTTGACAGCTCACTGAATCTGTTGGAAATCCTCCCAAATTACTTCCCAGCTATAGCGGGTTCCTACCAAGCTGTTTGGGATGGGAGTTATGGCTACATCATCGGGGGCTCTGGGAGTGACCTTCCTTCTGACAGTATCATCCAGTTCGATCCGGATACTGGGGACATTAAATACATTCCTGTTATTGACTATCCTGGGTTGACCTACCCCCAGTTTCATGCTACGAGTGCCGTCTACGTTAAAAGCCTCAACCGAATATATATGTTTGGTGGGATTCCGTATCAGAACACCCTGTTAACGGATAAGATTTGGTACATCAGCTTGGATCCAATCGGCACACAAGAACCTCCAACTACGACAGAAAAGTTATCAACAACCGACACACCCATTACCACGTGGGGCCCGGTACCCATCAACTGTGTAGGATTGGGCGATGCAATCTATCCGTTTCCAGGAAATTGTGAGAAGTTTGTGCTCTGTCGGAATGACCACGCGTATGGATTCGACTGTCCGGAACCTCTTCTCTTTCATCAAACTGGGATGAGGTGCACCTGGCCTGATTTGGTTGTCTGTGGGTGAACGATTGTAACATATGGACTGATTATTTGGTGGAAAAAATTTAATTCGTTGTACTGTATTATATTCCTGTAAATGTCAATTAACTGAATTAAACTAAGAGAATTTTATGAATTAAACGAAAAAATTAAAATGTCAAATGCTAAAATATTTTGCGCTGTTGAATGAATTTATTCTCGTGTGCTCGTTGGGCAAACAAATTCGGAGTATTTATATATATTTACCATTAATGCGTACGTATCCACGACCTTCTTTAGGCACACGTCCTACTTCAGGGACATCGCTCCATTGGAATTCCAACCACAATTAGAGTTTCGTCCAGAGGGCCGACCATTTGACAAGTGCGTTCGCGTCCAAAGGTAAATCTGTCCAAATATTTGACAGCTCCCGTTGACAGCTTCAGTTACCATGTTCCTTGATAACTTGGGTGGAGGATTGCTTCAGCGGAGGCTCCACTTTGGCGCTTTGGCTGAACCGACGACGAGAACGTTGGGGGCTCTGTTGGAGTGGAAAAAAGTGCGTTCATGCCGAGGGACAGAAGAAGTTTTACTCCGATGAAGAGCAGGTGTCCAATCAGGAGTTTCCAAAAAAACCGAGTTCCGGTTGAAAAGTTCGAAAGGATATAAATGAAGCCAATTCGAGAAAAAATAGCACAACTTGCAATGTGAAAGCCAGTTCAGATTCTAAAGTAGTCACGAGGGAAACGCAAACATTATATTTAAATCGGAGGTGGAGTCGTGGTGATAAGCATGGTTAAGTGTATATGGACATATATAGATAAAAAGCGTATGGGAATGCAGCATCCTGCCTGTGGATCAGTTTTCCGGGCCTTCGCGTCTGACTTTGAAGTTTTGCAGAGAAATAATCCCCCGGACTTGATCATGTCAATCTGTGAATTTCTGTCAAATGAATGGCTTATCGCTGGTAGAGTAAGTCGAGATGAAGCTTCACTCCGATGAAGAGAATGTGACCAGTTCGTGGCTTGGTTTTATGACAATGAAAGATGAATTAAGTGCATTTCTTTTATAGTAAAAACATCTGAATAACTACTCCATTTTCCCCCTCACCAAATTGCATTTATTTTCCATCCTGTCTCCATTATTTCAAATCTGACCAAAGTACTTAAAGTATTTATATTGTTCTGACAGTTTAATTTTAATTCACAAATATTTTAATTTTGTTAGAAAACTCCTTTCACAAATTAAGCCTTATGACATTGTCCATTTAAGCATATGGACGCTCCGAAATAATCCAAGCATTGTGTATCCTCTTCGCATTGATTGTTGGAGCCGGAAGCCTTCTCCAGGCAAACACTCCTCGATCGGGCGAGCACTCCCGAGGGGGCACAGAGACAAGTTGTGTTTCCTCCAGGGGTTATCTCCTCACAACTACTGTGGATTCCAGCGCTTTTTTGACATTGCTGCCGCTGCCAACAAGCCTCGCCATAATTACTTTCCTACAAGCAAAGGTCTAGGTATTTGCTTGTTACGTAACCCTGGTTACAAATACAGATTCCACCCCGACATGTGGAGACTGTACTGTCCACACATTCGAAAGTGGTCTTGCAAGTGCCGCCGATAAGAATGGGAGGGAAGTCTGTAGTTGTAGGTGGGTCTGTCCAATCAGTAGTCTCTTGCGATTGAGTTCCCTTAATTGCCAGAGAAATCAAGGCGACAAATAGAAGTTTGAACATGTCCATATTCTAATCGCGAGTCCCGAGCCAAATGTTCAAAGAAAACAATATTGACAAAAAATTGCGAGTCTGACTGTAAATTTTGAATGGATAAATGAGTGAAATGGAAGGAAAGTTAAAATGTAACTTGAAATGGGAAAGTCGACTCAGGTTCTGATGGTGTCATACATTTAACACGATCGTTATATTTATACCTGAGACTGACGATGAGTGATGTCACAAGCCTTCCAACCCAACTTTATTTTAGGATGAGTACTTAGATCATTTCCATCAATGATATAATCAGGTGGTTCGTGGAAAACAGGAAATGTATTTGCGTCATCCAATTTCAAGCTGATAGCAAATTCAACGTTCAACAAAACTAAATTGTGCAAGCATTGTTGAAACCCGGAACACTGTCAGTGGTCAAATCAATCCTAAATGATTGATGGGCAAAAATGGAACATGAAATGGGAAAGAAAACTTATTCTGATTGTGCAGTTGTCACGAGGGAAATCCCAGTGATTTGTAATGAAGAGTTTGATTCAGTGCGAGATGCTCTAATTATTGTGAGATAAAACACACAACCAGAATGATTTGCGTTTAATCAAAAATAGTCAAGTATCTATGTCGAAAAACAGCCTCAATCGATGGAAATTATTGTGCAAACGAGGATGGAGGACATTTTTCAGAAGCCCAATACACAAACAATTTTGGACCAGGGAAATATATTTTCTGTTGTATGCATGTATGCTATCGCCAAATTCTCATGTGTTAATTTTTAAGTGGGTCCGTCTCATTTCAGGTTTTGACGTTTTTGAGGAGTTTTTGAGGAAAGCAGACATTAAAAAACATAAATACGAGTAAGTTTATCTTCTGCAGATAGATATCGACAGAAAAGGGAAGAGCTGCACCAAACCAATGCTCCTGATTAGTCATGTCTACTTTAACCTTCTGAAGTCAAAAACATTTTTATTCCTATTTTATTTCACTCAATTTACATTTATGCAGTAAAATATATGTCCCCACCCCTGTTCACAATGTGTTTTTGTGAAACAATTTCATTCCCAAAAATGGGACACGAGTTTAGACCCTAATGCATGCGTCTCTGATTTGTACCAACGCCGGCTCGAAAATTCTGCAGGCTAAGTGTGATTATCGTCCTGTAATCGATATGAAGATGAAGAGTTTATCGCAATCAAACCATATTTTGTCGTGGATTATGAGGATGACTCATATCAAAATGAATTAAAATGAATAAATGGGAGGAGAATTGAAAAATTCGCTTCCGCCAATCAAAATTTATTTGCGTGGAGTAAATTTTGGTTTTCCATTATCAGCATTCTGGTCTATTAATTTTAGTAATCGGCTTGGTCCGCAATTCGGCCCGAATATCAGTGCTGCCTCTTCTTCAACCTGAAGTTGTATCCACGTTCAGGAGTCAATGCCAAATCTAGGTGAATCTTCACATCCTCAAACTTGTCCGTTGTAGTCACTACAAAATGTCTAAGAATCCATGCAACCGTCGTTTTAACCTCCACCAATCCATACTTGAATCCAAGGCAATTTCTCGGTCCCATTGAAAACGGGAGAAATGTGTATGGCCTCCTTCCCTTAGAATTCTCTTCGGAAAATCTGTCTGGAATGAACTCGTCCGGATTCGGGAAATATTCAGGATTTCTATGAATTCCTTGAACGAAAATCCCAACAGTGGTGCCCTCTGGAAGTTCCAAGTTCTCCTCCAATTTCAGCAAGGTATCCAACTTGCGGAAGTAAAAGAAGACAGCCGGGTACAATCTCATCGTTTCCTCCACACATTTGTGCAAATATTTCATATTCGCAGTGCCTTCTAATGTGAGCTTTCCTCCAGGACTGAGACTGGCATTCTCAAAAATGTCGTCAACTTCTTGTCGACACTTATTCTGATCCTCTTGATGAGTGGCTAAAACCATGAGAACAAATTGAATAGTTGTCGATGAAGTCTCGTATCCCGCTATAATCATTGACATTATTTCCTCGAGCAATCCTTCGTCATCCAATCCGGCTGCGATTCCTTCGTCGAGAAGGCTTACAAATTGTTTCTTCACTAAAAATTATTGTAATTGTAAAAAACAATGTTCATTATAACAATGGGCCGTTCATAAATAAAAAACAAAATTTTACAGCCCCTTTCCGAAAAGTCTTTTAAACACCGCGGGGCAGTTTATATAATACTTGGCGCTAAAATGTTTGTCTACTCCCGAAAAAGTTTTTCTGTTAAGGATTTTTACTTACTTCCAGGAACCAAATTATGTTCGCCGTCTGGACCAGGAGTCCTCTCAGTTCCTCTTGAAACACTTCTATGATGGTCAACAACTTTCTGCGCAAATTCTCCCATGGCTTCGCAACCCTTCTTCAGAGTTTTCTTGTCGGGATGAAAGGACCACAGTAGCTCATTGATGAGCCAAGGCTTCAAGATTCGATTCATGGTGATGGATTTACACTCCTCCAGAGTATTGAGAAGAATATCCAAGTCGCTGGAAATTTCATTCGCATCCACTCCCAGCGTCGTTTCGCAGATAATCCGAAAAGACAGCCGCCAAAGCAAGGTGTTAATGGGCTTTCCTTCCTTTTCTGAGGAATCTTTTGGATTCGTTTGGAAGATTTCGCCGAGGTGGCTAACAAGTTGCTCACTGTGTTTATTGAATGAGTGCATGTATCCACTTAGGGTCCTGTGGGTAAAAGCCCTCGATATAATCCTTCGGCGATGTCTCCACTTCTCTGGGCTGGATAATATGACCCCGTCTCTCCAAAAGGGGCGAAAGAGGTCATAAATCCAGGGTTTGCTCAAGTGGTCGGAGGAAGAGAGTAATGTCTACAAAGAAAAAAACAATTTGAAAATAATTTTCCTCTCAGTTCAGTTTAAGGTTTGGGGGTAACAAATTTTTTGGGTTACGTTATTTTTAAACGGGAATAACTGGAACTAAGTTAGATAAGTAGTATTTTCATGCCTGAATATGTTCAACCGAATTTAGCATCACGATGGTTTCCGGTCCAAACCGAATGGCGAAACAGGTTCGAAATTCCTTGAACCATCTATGTAGCACACTTGACCGTTCTAAAGAAACGAGCAAAACACTTTATATTTTAACGAATATTCGATTCGTCTAGATTGTGTTTGACCTTTAGGCCAAGCCCGGGCAATCTATGACGACCGCAGGTCGTCAAGTGACGCCCTTTAAAAACCTAACGAATATATGAAATCCGTATGGTTCCAGATACGTGAATTCCACCGTGACCATAAACGGTTGGTCCTACGAAGTTGGTGCTTCAACTGAAAGTTAGTTCCGAAAGCTACCGGACAGCCGCTCACGATTCATTTTCTTCTAACATGCGACATATCTGAGATATTGACAGGATGCATTAATTTTGAATAGTTATTAAACATTAATGTCTCCACCCACGCCCACGCATGAAAACCAAAGAACAATTACATTCTAAATGTTTAAAAGTACATCAGAAAGAACACTTCAGATACATCACCCAAACTATCAACGATACTTGTAATCAGGCAGTAATCATATCCGGCGTTCTCTTGAAGAAATGCCACATAATTTGTTGCTATGCAATTCAGTCTGTTCTGTTCCAGTGATATTTTTGATTCATCGAGATTTTGCGCGGCCCTTAGGCCTTAATGAATTCATAGCAGTGCAAATGCATAATACAATCAGCAATATATACTGTCAGCTTTGTAGACAATCGATCAACTTTAGTAACAGACCGTTGATCCGTTGATCGGAGCAAAAGCTGCAAGACCCTTTCTCGTTAACTAATCGAATACTTTCAACGTACTTTAAACTTTAAGAAGTCTGGGCTGTAGGGACAAATTTTTTGGCTCCCATTAACTACACGGGTGACAACATAGCAAACCAGATAGCAAAAGGAGGCAACTCCTTCCTCAATGATCGATCGCATATTATGTGCATTTAGTAAGTATCTACTGAGGTAGATAATATTTAATGGAAAAAAGTGGATAAATTTCCATCGACCTCTGAAGGATTTTTCTCTGCTGCACCTTCACTAAAGGGTAGACATTTTATTGTCACTGACAACAGTGGGTGCATCAAGACACGAAATTTTGTAGAAGTAGTACCAAATGTGTCAAAAAAAATTTGTTCCTAAAGCCCAGTCTCGTCTAGATTTAGTATAACCACTTACGAACATTGTTAAGGGACCATTATTTTATGCTTTCAATTGGAATCTAGACGGATCTTTTTAAGTGTTTACTTATATATTTTTCATTCTTTGATTTAAATTCAAGATCTAATTTTGTTTACCATCCTTATTCCACAATTCGTGTGCATTCCCTACAATGGGCAATGGCTTCGGTCCAGGCAGATTTGCGACAACGTCGTACCCCTTCGTGTGACAATTTGGCTTCCGATTACGAAGAATCAAGTAGATTGCACAAAACACGAGTAGAGCTCCGAGCTTTCCCATTTCATGGGTTTCCCGGGGAACCAGCGCTTGAGGTAGAGACTTCATTGGAAGAAGCGAGTTATCCGTCGAGGGTGATGGACACGTGGAGAATTTTCCAAAGCCCGAGTTAAAATGTAAATAAGGGAAACTTCTTGCTAGCTTCATAGTTGAGAAAGGTTAGGATTGAGACACCTTGGAGATTCTGCTGACCTACCTCTGAAACAAACTATGCACTTGCTTCCTTTATATATTTCAACTAATCGGCATTTGCGCAAGAATAGCCGTGAATCTTTATGTTTCCCAGCAATAAGGATAATTGTAAACACTTTGTTGCGAGAATGTAAATTTTTATAACCGCAATTTTTCCATTTTATGAGTGTCCGAGTGATTTTAGGTCTTCGTTTCCAGTATCACTTAAGCATCAACATAATCAACAATTTCTCCGATACAAATAAAAACAATTCTTCTGAATGTGAAAGCTTATGTTATTGCTGAGGCACAAGAGTATTAATAGCTAGCAAGCGTTATAGTGGAATTGCTTCAGTGAGAATAACCATTCATCTCAGGTTAAGAAATACGATCAACTCCTATTTTTTTGGTTTGAGTCTATATGGTTATTGGCAAGATGAACGACAGAGAGAAATGTTTTTCACGACGAGCGAACGAATAAGTGTATACTCAATTTTCAGATTATACTGACATCTTCGCTATATTCGGAGTTGAATTCAAGGTAAAGCTATTAAAAGCATTTGCTATTCGTGACATCATTTGTGAACAACCCCAAATATTTAATACAATCAGAACTTGAACAATGCTGGATTTCTGGATTTGGATTATGAATTTGGTATCCAAATCGACACTTCTCATTCAGCACTCGTAATCCATAATCCAAGTTGTCAAAACCAGCAGCAACATGTCAACAGCATATTATATCCCTTGTGATTTGTAAGGAATAATTCGATTGATTGACAAAATATGCACTCAGATAAATCCCACCACGAGATTTGTTAGCATAAATCCAAATGTAAGCTTGCTGAAAAACAAGCTTAGTCGATGCAAACAAGGAAGAATTGTGCAAGCATAAAGATTTGTGACATTTTGTTATGCAAACCCCAAACACCATACAAAAATGTTATATTTCGTAAGGGTAAATAACATGCATCCTAAAGCTCTGGTCTGGTCATATTCTGGCGTTGGCGTGCTCATTTTTATGAGGGTACTTTCCACTTCTTAATGTTTTGAGGAGGGAAGCTGACATAAAAAAATAAGTATGTAATCTCATCTGCAGATAAACAGGAAAAAGATGAGTAAAAATCGATAACTATCAATGCTGGTGAAAAGGCAAGCTAGTGTGTTAGCAGACACGCAGACAGTGTGTGACTGTGTGAGTGGTGAGTGGGAGTGAAAAGAAGTTAAACTTTGAAAAATATGCAGATCCAAATCAGATTATAATTGCCAATAGGTTATCGGTAGGCTAGATTACTCTGCTGATACTATGTGTAAATGTAATTATATACTTGTCGAAAGGATGTATGCCCGAGGTAAATATAAAAACTGATTACGATCTGAAAGCACTGGTGAACTAAACGTGTTCGCTTGAATAACTTTATTAAGTATGCTGACTACGTATGTATGTAAGTGAGGAGTCAAGGGTATTTAGGTGGTACATCATATATTCCGAGTACTACAGCATTCATGCAGAAAATACCAATGGAATCTTCCTTGGAGAAATAATAGAATTTTCTTTAACTGACGACAGTATCCTCTAAAAAATATTATTTTCATTTAAAACATTTATTTTTTCTTTTACATATTTTAAATTCACATCACATTGCAAACTTTAAAATCGCCCAATTTTCACATTTGGTTTGTGTTGAAGCAACTCCTTTCCCCAGCGTAATTCTCACGTTTCGACGACGACGTCCTCAATCATTTGGAGCTGGGCTAATTCCCACTCGAAAATCTGCAGACATTGTGCATCCTCTTCTTTGAAATTGAACGACCGCAAATGGTTGTTGAGTCGAAATTCATTCTCCAGCGTCAATATTCCTTCGGTGTAATCGCAGCCACAGTAAGATTCCCCTCCGGGGGAGACCTCGTGACAAATGGCAAACTGTCCAAGGATTTGCCTGCATTGGACCGTCTCTTCGCAACTGTCTCCACCTCTTCGAACTCGGAGACAGCGGTCCAAGTTCCTGCTCGCAACGTAGCCCGCTTTGCACGTACACGTCCCAGCTTTACATATCGAAAAGTTGGATTGTCCATCCACACATTCCGAAGTGGTCTTGCAAGAGCTTCCAATGCGAGCAAAATTCTCTGTAGATATATTTCCATCGATTCCCAACGAAATCAAGATGATAAATAAAAGTTGGCGCAGCAAATCCATTTTGTTAACTCTCCGCGAGTGTTGTGTTGAAAGTTTGACGCTCACAGGGAAACTTTGGGAATCTGGTGGGATATTGTTGAAGATTTGGAATTGGAATGCGCTCAATTTCTGGCAAACTTTGACATGGAAGATGAGATAACGAAGAGTTTTTGTGCGACATATTTGTTCGTGTCAAATTTGTGTAGGAGTCTAAGACTTCTCCCGGTTTGGACAACTCGCCGAAAGGCGAATCTACGGAAGGAAAATCTAATAACCTAACCTGATGAATTTAATCAAACAAAATCATACTAATTACACTCAAGTTTTATCCATCAAATGCTCAAAAATTTCTTATGTATCTTACTAATTTCGAGCAAACCCAATTTCATGGGATGAGTGATGGCAGATAGTTGGCAAAACCTGGATAGGTCATGTCCTCACTTTTCTCCACAAAACTCCACAAACTCAACGGATCAATTTTATTTGCTAAATATCACTCATTTTGTGATGAAAACAAAATGCGCAGGCTTGATCACAGGTGAGCTCTGTGTGTTGCTTCCTTTCCTTATCAGTCACGATAGTATGTATACTCAAGGATTAGTTGTTTGTTCCCGATAAGCATAAAAACGTTTGGTTTTTAACATTTTTGTGAAGTGCACATAACAAGTGAAATCAAGCTGTATATAAGAACAAGGTAAAATATTTGACGGAGAGAATAAAAATGTAACATTTTCATTACAACCTGGAATTGTGAAGTTTAGTTTTATTTCGTCAACTTTAAATTCAATTAACATTTTACACGTTTAAAAAATTCTCAAATTTTCCCTTTTTTTTCATTTAATAAACTCCATTCCTACTGTCCCAGAGTTCAGAGTTGTTAATCGTAATCGATGACACATTTCGAGTTTATGCAAACACCCCCTTTCACACTTCCCAGGCACTGCGCGTCCTCGTAGCAGAAATTGTGCCTTTCTGAGCTCTTCTTCAAGCAAATGTGATTCGTCAGGGATAACACTGATCGGGAATCGCAACCACAAAACTTGTGCCATCCCCTGTGTTGACAAGCTCCATACTCCCCAAGGCTCTTCCTGCATTGGTTGTTCTCTTCGCAACTGTCTCCATATTTTCGAACGCGTAAGCACCTGTCCTTGTGCTTGCTCGCGACGTAGCCCAGTTCACAAAGGCAGATCCCACCTCGACAAATGGAAAAGTATGATGAACCATCGACACATTCGGAAGTCTCCGTGCAAGGACTTCCAATATCTCCAAGTGACGCCTGCGATAGGTTTCCCATCTCTGCCAGCAAACTCAAAATAGCAAATAAATGCTGGGGGAAACTCATTTTGTGCTCGTGAGATACCAACTCGGAACTGTCAACGGAACGGAAGCAATTCCAGCAAAAGTTGAACTTGCAATAGTTGCAATGGGAGAAGATCAAGTCAAACTATCAAGTTTTTTCTGTAAACGAAATAATTAATTTCTTGTTAAGTAGAACATCTGTGTCCTCCATGTCCCCTAAGTCCTCGTCCTCACGAAGATTTTGTTATGAAAAATATGTTAATGGATACAAAACACATAATTGTCATGAATTTATTTTTTAATATTTTGATGATATGGAACTTGGTATATGAAAAGAAAACCATCTGTCGACCTATTATAATAAATGCATTCGAAATTTTATATCTGATAAGCTGACATGCGCCAGGCTAGGGTATACAACAAAGCCAACGCCTGCTAATTACTACAAAATTAATTTCCCACTTTGCATCCAATATTCTGCATTCAAATGACGTCAAAAAATGTTTCAGCGAATTTGGATGAATGAGTGTGAAAAACGTCGCCTCCGCTCCACCGGGACCCGCAGCTCTCAAAATTATTTCTGAAAAGATGTCAATTTTAAATAAAAAAAATAGAATATTTATAATAATCAAAGGAAGCACCTGTCATAAAATTTTATGGGAAAAAATTGCAACAATAAAGATTATAGACTAGAATTGCATGTATCCTCTGCAATTTAATATTTGTATTGTTGAATATATCCAAACAAACAGAGGATATATACTCATAAACAAAATCCTTGTGTTACAAGTTACAAAAGCTCAAATATAAATTTATACTTCTTTCATATCCTCACCTAAGTAATACACTTCTGCTGCTGAGCCTAAACTTGGTTGCTTGAGTGAATCCCTCTTATCGAGGATGATGAGCAACGAAGCGAAGTGAGACGGAACTTTCATGTGCATCCAGCAATTATGAGTAACGCGAGCATTAATTAAAGAGCAAACACGCTCACGCGCACCAAATTAGTTTCATCCTTTTCGATAAAATAAGACAATTGAATGAAGGCATATACTTAATAAATAATTATCAATCCTTCATCCTTTTTTATGAATCAATTCCTCACCTCCTTTGGACACACACGAAGTCCCCCATTTTCTCAGGCGTTTTCCAAATAAAGTTTCCATACAAAAAGGTTGAGAGAATCTTCGTTTTGTGTTCAGTATTCACAAAGGGATCAGTACAGCTTGTTCCTTAATTTATTTTTTCTTACAAAAAAAATATCTTTCAAAAATGTATTTAAGGAATTTTTGTAGTATTTTACTAATTTTTCTCGCCCATCTCATCGGAGTCCAGCCAACTCCTCAATTTCAGCAAAGACATTCTTCTTGGGGACAACAACGTAACTCTGCTTCAACATTCCCTGTCCAAACTTTTCAACAAAATCTCAATTTCCCCTCGTCCTTCAACCGGAATAGGAATTCAGGATGGGGGAATTCCCAACAACAACAACAACAACAAGTTTCTCCTCCCCCTCCTCCGACTACTCCAGCTCCAACAGCCCCTCCGGGATCAGGAGAATTAGAGTATAAACACATGCGCGTATTGGATCAGGCACGAGGAGACACTTTGGAATGGGAAGTCAACTTCGACATGAACACGATCACCTTCACAATTTCCGCTCAAACAAGTAGCTACATTATTCTGGGGGTATCGAAGGGAGGTCAGGTTGCTGGAGCAGATGTTGTTGTTGGAGGAACCGGTCAAAATGGACAACCTTATCTTTTCGTGAGTCTAAATTTAAAAACAAAAATAACAAAAAATTAAGAAGTTTTTTTAAATGTTAATTTTAATTTAAGGACATGTTTGGTGTGGACAATCAAACAATTATCCAAGACCAAAGTCAAGATTGGAGACTAATCTCAGCTCAAACAACTGGAGGAAGGAGTGTTCTCTCCGTGTCCAGGAATCTTGACACTTGTGACAACTGGCAGGATCTGCTAATTAATGTAAGAAAAATAGTAGAAATTCTTCAATGTGTAATTTTGTGTTCAACCAAAATGTAAAACGAAGTCTTATTTTTTTACAGAACGACTTGCTCCATATTATTTACGGCTTTGGCTCTGCTCCCAACAGCGAGATGAGGCGCCCCATGCAATTTATCCCACAAGGAAGTATTCGAGCATACCTTCTCGACCCTGTGATTAACCGGCCCGCTGAAACTAGCGTCCAGAATTGGAGATTATCGAGAAGATTCCGAGTACCAAACAGGCACACTACTTACTGGTGCACAATTCACAGAGGATTACCAGATCAGACCAAGAATCATATTGTTGGGGTAAGAAACAATGTTTTTTTGTACACAAAACGTAAAATGTAAATTTATTTCTCAAAAATTTTATTTCATAAAAATTTGCCAGTTCACACCATACTTCCAAAACGAGCGAGCCCGAAGGTCCGTTCATCACCAACTCGTGTACAGATGCACGACTCCTCCCGGCCTAACTGCTGCTGCCGTCTTTGAGCAATTTGTGAATCATCCTGGAGAGGAGTGCTACCTCGAGTCCGAGCATCAACTTCCGACAATTTTGTGTGCGGAAATATTGCACATTTATGGAATTGGTGGAGATCGGGTAAATAAGAGTACAAAATAATATTTGACAATTTGATTCTAAAGCCATTTCACAAATTATTATTTTTTATGAATTTTTTCTAGCAATTCTTGTTCCCAAGTGATGTCGGAATTCCGATTGGAGGAGAGAATGAATATTACATGTACGAAACGCATATTGACCGCGAGCTGGATGAGGTTAACGACGAGTTTATTATTGAAAGTGGTGTTGACTTTCATTATTCTCCTCAGCTTAGGTATACTTGTTCATGTAAAAATATATATTTTTATTTCAAGACAAAATATCGACAACTTTTTTATTATTATTTTTTTGTTTCAAATTGCAGACGCGAAGAAGGCAGCATCTTCTTCCAAGGTTATGGCGTATTCGGTAACTTCATAATTCCTCCTCAAACTCCAGAGTTTAACGTGATCGGGTCGTGCAGCCCCGAGTGCACGAGAGAAGCTGTTCCTGAATCTGGAACGGAAATTGTTGCCACCATGCTTCACGCCCACTTGTCAACGAGGAGAATGCGAGCAAAGCAATATCGAGGGAATATGGAGCTTCCCTTCATCGCAGCTGACGAGAACTACGCGTTCGATTTTCAGGAGTTCCGTCTTCTCCGGGAGAGAAGGACAATTATGCCAGGGGACCAACTTGCATCCCGTAAAACAATTCTCAAAAAAAATTCTTTTATTTTTTCAAAAAATCATGATTTTTTAAATTGCGTTTTTTGTTCCTAGAATGCACCTTTGATACTCGAGGACGAGACTCGTCCACAGTTCAAGGTTTCTCCGTCGGAGACGAGATGTGTGCGACATTCTTCCTCGTCAACAAGAGACTCCCATGGCTCTTCTGCTCCAGCGAAATACCTCCAGAATTTTACTCGAGTCGCTACGGCATCCAGAACATGACGTGGGATGTTGCCCAGTCACAGCGAATTGTGAGAGCTGCACAAAAGCCAGAGTATGTTGGCAGGACGTTTACTCAAGTGGCTGACCAAT